>WMED01009084.1:0-16520 GCA_019650415.1 Pipa parva | reverse complement strand
CTAGTCAGATGTGTTCCGGTAATTATTAGGAGCCGGTCTAAGCCAAAAATGCCAAGGCCGATTTTTTGTACCAGTCCAGCCCTGCTCGTTACAGTCAAAGAGCCTGATATAGCCATCAAAAGAGCCATATCTGGCTGAAGAGCCATAGGTTGCCAACACCTGAACTAAATTATGCTATTTATAAACTGAGCTTTCTGAACATGTATTATCTAAAGTTCTATAGAAAACAATTAGATTGGGTGGGGTTTATTTAACCAACACATACAACATGGCTGCTGTCAGTAAAGAGAAAAGCAGGCTGAAAGCAAGGAACTTAAATTAAAAATAATACATTTAGAAGTGCTTTCTTTTATAACTGCCATGAGAATCTAAATGGTGATGTCATTTTTTTTGTTACTAGTCCTTTAATGTTTAATGTTGCAGACATGGGGGTAGATCAGTTAAAATGAAAATTCCCATTCAGATTGCCATGGCAGTTATATAGAGCACATGTAATAGTGTTATCTTTGAAGCTGAATTTATGAATTTTATTGCTTTCTGTCTCAGCTTGTCTTTACTGATAGCAGCCATGCTGTTTGATGGCCCTCACCCAGTCCCATTGTTTTCTATTGAGCTTTAGATAATACATGCACCCAGGGCCAGCTCTCCCATTAGGCCACATAGGCAGATGCTAGGGGCGCCGAGTGCACAGGGGGGCGCACGCATGCATTTTTTTTTATACTAGCGACGCTGGAGATGAGTGGGGGGCATGGGGTAAGGGGGTTGGCGCAGGGCAGGGGGGCTGGAGAGGGCGGTGCTGGATGGGGATTTGGCGCCAGGTTGGGGGTTGCCTAGGGCGCCAATAGGGCCAGAGCCGCTACTGCATGCACCCTATAAATGCATTTGAGTTATTTTAATTTTTTAATGTGGCTGTACTTTGGAGGGAAGTATGTCATTCTCATTCACCCTTCCCACCGGTGAATTATTTTAATCAGATTCCCCATCATTACAAACAGTAAAAGTGCTAACCAGGCAACACTGTAATTATTGTAAAGCATGTGGCTTATTTTATTAAGTCAGACACCTAACTACAACATTTCATAGGAAACTTCTTCCTTAGGTGCTTTCTTGTGACCAGGTTTCTGCCTTAATAAAAGAAACGACATGCTTTGCACTCACTGCTGTGTTGCCTAGAGAGTATTCTTTAGCTTAATGTGAGCAGAATGCATCATTATCATGTTCTAGATTCTTATTGCATGATCCCACCAATTCTCTGAATTATTTTCATTCTAGCAGATCTGAAAATTCATCGGCAAGTGATTGTTTATATTCAGCCAGAAGGTATTTGGTGGCCTTGGATTTATTTTACAATTTACATTTATTTATTAATAAAGGTAGGCTATAAGTCCATGGGGGTCGAAGATCGAAGTACCCTTGCGAAGCGAACGCTTTAAAGGTACTTTGGCTCAGCGAGGCGACCACTCGATGCGCCTCGCCGAGCTGAAATACCTTTAATGTGTTCGCTGATCTCCGAGTGCAGGAGACCAGTGAGCGCATACCCGACTCGGAGAAGTGATGAGAAGCTTCGCAAGGGTACATCGATCTTTCCTGAATTACCCCCTCATGTTATATATTCCAATTTAAATGTTTGCTAGACTATTTATGGTATTCCCTAGAGCAGTAGTTCTCAACCTCAACCCAGTACAAGTCACATACACAGTTCCTGGTGCAGGAGTTAATCAGTGTTGCCTATTCAATCATTCTGTGTCACACGAAACAACTACTGGGGAGAAACAATTCTCCCTAAGGTACAGTACTGCATATGTAAAGATGTAATCTAACTATAGTTGAATAATCATAAGGGCAATGCTCCCATTTTGTTGCATTTGTTCACCTGTATTGTCTGTAGTAAAATAGTTGCTCTTATTTGTAACAATTGTTTTTACAACATCCATTCATTTTAGTGGCACACAAAATTCCTAGCTTTTGAGTAAAATGTCACCAGAATACTAATATGGACCCTACTATAAGCTCCAAATCACCACTTTCATTTTATGTACTGAGATCACCATATTTCCAAAAGCATTGCTTTGTCAAATTTTCCCTTTGTCACACGATGTATACCCTAATTGTAAACAAAGTGGTGAGAAATAGATGCACAATGTAGTATAATGTGCGAGAATTTGCTTTAAATAACAAATGTTGCTGAATATGGTGGTGGAATGTTTAATTGTCATAAAAACCCATATCTACAAGACAATTCACACGTTCATAAATATAAATTCTAGTTACAATTATAAAAAAAAAAATATATCAAAAAGAGCAACACTTCTTGTTCAAAAACAACTTCCTAAATGATTCCTTAAATATTGATTGGTCGATTACAGTTCACTGCATTCTGTAGTAGCAATACAATCCTTGCATTTAGTAAGGGAATCTGTGCACACATTTAGTAACATGCATAATAAAGTAGAAATAAATATGATCTAACTACTGATGTTGTTCTATTGGAATTGTTGTAGAAAGAACTGTCATGTTTGTATGGTTGCAGAGCATATTGTACCAAGATGGTCATGGCCACAGGGAAAACGGTTTCTTTAGTGTCTGAAATGATGGACGAATGCTTTGTATTAATCCTGGTATTTCCTGCCCTTAGCCATTATGGCAGGAGCAGAATAGAGCATGGTCAGCAGCACTGCAGGAGCTGTCCACTCTTTGATCCCAGCTCCACATACCAGACTGAGCTGTGTTGGGTTTAGGGATTTTCTGGGATGAGCAAACTATTATTCCTCCTGGAAATTGCGCTGCCACTGACATTCCTGTGTGTCGGGGACTAAATCCCTCCTTTCAGAGTTAATACAACAAGAACCAATGCCTGGAATAGAATGAGACAGAGGGAGCAGAGAAAAGTAACACAAAATCATGAAAAAAGGGCAAACCAGGTTTTTCTTTCCCTGAACATATATTTTTGCAAATAAGAGGCCACTTGAAGGAATCCATGTTACCGCCTCCTTAAACCTTCATTTTACAGTAGTGTGAGATGTTCTTTTAACCACTTTGCATGTGAACATACTATCCTTCACTATCCTATTTTCACCATGTGAAAATCTATTATTAATGAACACAATGCCTTGCTCTTGGGGATAAAGATTAGCGTGAGTGCACAGACATTAGACTCAGAGTTCTCCTCTGCATTGGGAACATTTTATGATGATTGCATTCACATTATCAGTATTACTGCTGCAGTTTGCTGCTTTCTTTTTTCCTTTTGCACCACACTTTCTGAGTACTCCAGTTTGCAGTTTACAATTTACAGTCAAAATTCAGCATTGACAACACACGCATATCTGCAAGGTTCCAACCAACTACAATAACATCTTCCACTAAAAAGCAACAGCTACACTGTTCACATCCCTACATGCAGTGAATTATGGGTGTTGAATGATAACAGCAGTGTGGTTAAGTAACCAGAATTGAATAAGGGTTTAGGCATTTGGATCAATTTTGGTGATGAACCCCCACTTAAATATTATCTGTACAGACTCCCATGGCCACATAATTACAGTAAACAAGAGTTCCATGCTATAGCGGCATAAATAATAAATATTCACTTATCCATAAAATAAATGCTAAACAGAAAGCTTACGCAACTCTGGTTATCCAACAGTTTCATGTCTATCTATAAGTATTAGAACAGATCAAGGGGGGAATTCCCCATTCGGCTCACTTCGCAAATGGTATCATGCTCATGCTGATGTCCGGCGTGCGGACATCAGCATGCGCATTAAAGGGATTCCAGTCTTGGCGAGACCAAAAGAGTTGCCTCACCGAGACGGGAATCCATTTAATGCGCATGCTGATGTCTGTCATCAGCATGCGCATAATACCATTTGGGAAGTGAGTCGAAGGCTTCGGAGCTCACTTCGCTGAATGAGGAATTCCCCCCAAAGTGTTTCACAATGTCAAGGCCTTACAAAGCACAACCCGGAGCACCTTGGACTACTGAATCTTCTTCTAAGGAATTCCGCAGCTACTAGCCTACAGTGGACAATTTGTGCAATTATGACATTATTTTAAAACAAAGCATTCACTATGGGTTTGTGGTTTGTGCAGTTATTTCATTACATTTGCAAGGATGTGCTAAGGTGTAGATGTTAAGAACATTTTGGGTACTTTAGGCCATAAGCAAAATCCAAAGAGTAACCCCGGGCACCACCGCAGGATAATAAATGTAAACTTTATTCTTTAATAAAGAATAAAACAAACATGCTGGCAGAACATCCAACATTATAATGTTTCTTCTTGTATCATGTTCCGTAATTGTTGCATTTAAATGAACTTTTTTTACTGTTTGTATCATCTAACTTTATTAACATGTATAACTTAATTAGCCCGGTGTCCATACCCTCGCTGTGTATATTCTATTGGTTTTCATCCTGTTCAATTGAAATTTTATACGCACATGAGGAGTGGGGCCAGAGTGAGGCTTCTTCTATTTAAGTAATGTACACCCTGCCATTTAGGGGGTAATTCAGGAACGATCGAAGTACCCTTGCGAAGCTTCTCATCACTTTGCCGACACGGGTATGTGCTCACTGGTCTCCTGCAAGCGAAGATCAGCAAACGCTTTAAAGATACTTTGGGTCGGTGAGGCGACTCGAGTGGTCGCAAGGTGAGCCGAAGTACCTTTAAAAAAGCGTTCACTGATCTCTGAGTGCAGGAGACCAGTGAGCATGTACCCGTGTCGGCGAAGAGATGAGAAGCTTCGCAAGGGTACTTCTATCATTCCTGAATTACCCTTAATGTCTAAGATTAAGCACATGTGTGCAAAATGCATAGGATGTTCTGCTGGTTTGTTTGTTTTTAAACTTTAAAGAATAAAGTCAACTTTAATTATCCTGCGATGGTGCCCTGGTTACTCTTTGGATTTTTCTACTACAGACACCTGGGACGTTATTTACCCTCAGCACACAGGGATTCCATTGAAGGTGTGAGTAATGTTACTTTGTTTATCAAATATTGTCTTGTAAAAGTGTGAATTCACCTCTTCCCCATATTTGGGTATTCAACAAACAATGCGTTGTGATGAATTTGCCAGCTAACAAAGGTTGCACTTTACAGAATAGAAAGCTACTGACACGGTCACAACTTTACAATATGAATTCTGATGCGGTTGCAGATTTGCTATGAGAATCTGCTGTTTAGCCAATAAGGAGTAGAGAATCAGGGAAAATCCACCGGAAGTGATGGGAATTCACTTCAACATTTGAATTCTCCCTTTAGTCAATAACCCCATTAATTGTCACTTTTGAATGAACAGTCCCATTTTGCCATACAGGAGCCCTACCATGAGGCCCCTAATTACCCACTCTGACCTGGCAAAGGAAAACTGGTGAATTCAGAATAGTTCACCTTGCGGAATTCGTTACTTCAACAGACTCTGATGCTTGCTGAATAGGTGAATTATCTGTGCACGCGCACATAAAGTGATGCAAAGAGCTCCGTAAGTCAGGGAGTATAATTAGTGTCCGAATTAGTTGCATGTTCGCCACATCACCGAGTTTGCTGAATACTTGAATATGGGGAAGTGCTGAATTAATGTGAATTCACACCTTCACATTAAGCCACTATTTGGATTTTCGCGAATAAGCCCCTCAGTGGTAAAAAGGTGTCAAAGCCTTTTGCAACTTTTGATGTATACTAAGACCTGCTACTAAACTCCTACAGAGGTTTCATGATAGTATAAGTCATTGTCCACAATAACCAGAGAAGATTTGTGAATTTGATCTAGTAACCTTTTCCTATCCTGTGTCCCCTAGAGGGGGACATTCCAAAAATTCCGTTCTAATCCTTAATCCCCTGACAGGGGACATCAATAATACAGACATATTTCAGATGTATTATTTCCTGCTAATTTCTTTGATAAAATCCACTGATATTGCATGAAACGTCTAATTTCACATTTTTCGCCAAAAATATTAGGATTTCAATGGGCGGAACAGGAAATGTTATTGGTTAGGAAAAGGTTAAAGAGCAATCCCCATTATTTGCTTACCAGTAACCTTACTTGCAAACTTGCACTGGTTTTGTAATGCACAAAAATCCAATCCGTGCAAATTTGCTCCTATGTTTATAAACAGACTCCTTAGGCTGGTTGCAGAACATTTTCTGCCCCTGTCATGGCTACCTAATAAATGTGCGTATCTCCCATCTGTGCCAGTATACGAGGTTCTTTATTAATAAATGCTCAGAAAGACAAGTATGTACACGTTGAAAAGGCATAGTCATCCTTACAGACCCCAAGCTTCACTAGTTCAAATAATTTCCTTCAGGTCAGGACTTGAGAGGGACTTTGTTGTAAAAGTACTAGGATGAAAATCTAAGACTGGGGTTTACATTAGTTCTGAAGCAGGTTAGAGTAATGGTGAAATGATGTGGAATATTAGGAAACCACTGTACTGTAAAAACAAAGATTAATAACAATGAAAACATGTGTTTTTTTTTTGTAAAGGAGCCTCCACAAATGTAACCTATGTTACCAGGAATTTGGACCTAAGGCAACTCCAACAGATGTAATTAAGATGTGATCTTTTATTACAGCAATAAGGGAGCAAGGATGGGAGTCAAAGGCTAAAGTTTATGCCAGGGCTGATGATATGAAATATACACCACTTGCTTGTCACACAAATATGTAGTAATACATAATTGTTCTTTAAATATAACACTCTTTAGTAAACAGATATCTGGTTATTACATATAAAGTATTTACAAGTGTGTTGTAAACAGTGATATTCTAAGATATTTGAGTTGACATTTGTATGTTTTTTTTGTGGGTGGTTGAATTATTATTACTTTGTTGCTCTCTTCATCTGCTTGCTTGTAGGGGTTCACTAACTACAGAAACCAAAAACTTTGTCAAAAGTCCAAAAAAGTCGTGTAGAGGTCTGAATGAACCTCTATTCGCCACTTCCCCTTGTTCGCCTATTAAATAAACTACAGTATGCTTCATGGCAAATACACGACCAGTGATATAGTATATATTCAATGTGAGCTTCCAAAAATTCTAAATTCTAAAAATTGTACCTACAAAGTATGTGGTTTAGTTTTAAAAAATTGGGCTTTCAGACCCACTTCCTGCAAATGTATCATTATTAAAGGCTCCATAGAAAACAATGAGGCTGGCAGAGGTCTGCTTAGTCAACACATTCATTATGGCTGCTGTCGGTAAAGATATAAAACAGGCAGCATAAAATTCATGAATTCAGCTTCAAAGATAACAAGCACATAATTAAAATAACGTGGCAATCTATGTGAGAATTTGTATTTTTTGGTTACCGTCTTTAACACTGTTCCATATTTCTAAGATCCACAATTATAGCATACAGGAGACAATTTAAATATGAACAAGAACAATTCTGAACAATTTTTTTTAAGCAAGTAATGAAAAGGATAAAAAAAATATTATTAGAATACTGCTACAGCAAACTATACATTCATTAGCAACCCATTGGATGAAAACATCGGACCCTTAACAGGAAATTAGTTGGACTGCTATTTGAAACCAAAAGAATTTAGAAAATGACCAAAGAGATCACTTTGATTTTTGTCATGTTGACTTTCAGTGTAAAAGCTAATGTTTTAGCCCCAATTTCAGTGATGTACAATCGAGGATTCATTTCTGGATATATCTGCATTCTACAGATTTTTTTCTAGATTAGCATTTGGCTGAAGCCTAAGGCCATAACTGACCTCAATCCCAACCCTTGGTGTAATGTGACTTTTTGCTTACAATGTTAAAGTCAAATATGCTCGTTTTTACATTTAGCAAATATTTTGTGCGGGTTATTGCTGTTTGCAAGAACGATGGATCCCTAACTAAATTGTCATATGTTGCAAAATCAGCGCTGACAAACATCTTAAATAATTATAGAGAAAACTCCATATTTCTATAATATAGGACTGGCCAGAGGAAACAGACCATAAGATTGAAGACAGCAGGTTTGGTTTAGAATCATGTGCAACATTTTAATCTCTTATGTGATGATCTGATGGTCTAGGATTGTCCATGATCATACATTTTCTCTTTGTGCCCTGTAAAATAAATGTTAGTTTTAGTTTATTCTCAACATAGATTTTGCAGTCTTAGTAATATGCACATTACACATTAGTACCTCAATCAGTCCCAGCTGACTGAGGATACTGGGAAGTTTCTGTTAATTATTTGCTGGCATATGTCCTAAAAGCTATTCTCATTTACAGACTCAGAATGGATTATTTGTATTATCTTTGAAGTCTGCATAACAATGAAGATTATTACAAAATTAAATGTAATCGGGTCTTGCAATATCAGAAAGCTCAGAATCTTTGAAATGGTGAATGTTACAAACCTTGTTTAGCAGTGTTGTTGTTCTTGTGTTTCACAGGGCAAGAGTTATAAGGGTGCAAGCTGGGCATTTGCCCAGGTGAAAGAGATCCATCCAAAAATTTCACCCCCCCTCCCCTTTCCAGACTACAATGGGGCCCCCCACAGCAATTTGCATACCTCTTGCGCAAAATTAAGAAGCCTCACTCTCCTCAATTGCTCCTGATTGGGACTTAAGAGCAGCACTTGAGGAGAACAAAGCTTAACACTGCAGAAGCATTGTGCCTAGCGCTGTTTGAGACCCCATTGGAGCTGGGGGGAAATTCTGGGAGGAAGGCTTCAATTTACCAAGGGCCCCATTTCGCTTTCACTAAAACCGGCCCTGGTGCTTCACTATAACTAACTTGAAAGGTACAGCAACTCTGAAAAATGAAGTCAACAGCATTAGCAATCTAAAGAACATTATATATACCCTATAGAGAATATACCCTAGCCATAATTGATATGCTAAAACAATGTCAGCCAGCATACACTGCTATATTATGAAGGATAATATTAGCACCTTTGGGCTGTATTGACATCTTAAAAAATTGCTGGTGCTAGTATCTTGATAGCATTGTATCCTCATTAATATGCTAATGAACTCAGGAACATCATCACACGTAATGTTTGACTTGTTGAGGAATGTTACATTGTACATTAAAATGACAGTGCCCAGGACAACAGCTTTCTCAGCAGGTTGAGGGAGTGAAGATGAAATGCTGCAAAGGCTACCATGCACTTGTGAAATAATTCATGCAGAAGAAGTCAAACTAATCAGGTAGATGACTTGGAAGGGAAAGACTGTGGGTTTATAATGATGCTGGCATGTAGGCTAAATGAACAAATGTGATTTATTAGGAGACTTTGGTTTATCTTTAAAGCATTAGAGTATTACAATGTCAGTCACCTGGCCAGTTAGAGCATTGGAACTTTCATAACACAGTTTTTAACAATTCTCAAGTTGGCTCCAGCATTAGGGAAGTCTGGAGCCAAAAATCTTGGTCTGAGCCCAGCAAATAATGAGCTGTTGAATATATTCTTTGGAAATAAATTATCATGGTGCACGTGATAAAACTGGCACATTTTTGAGACATCCAAAGAATAGAAAAAGAGAAGTGTCTCAAATTGAAACCTTATAACACTCTGCACTGGCATTTGCAAAATAAATGGCATTATCACTTTGAAGTGTCTGATTTGAGCTATAATGGTCATTGGCTGGACTCCTGCACAAGATCCTAGCTGCCATTGTAAAGCTGACTGCACATGAACCTAAGTATTCTTTAATTAGGCAGTGGATCCTTGGAATCTTCTTTTATGAAAGGCCCAAGAAAACTCAGTCTGATCCAGCACTAGGCCCAGGGGAAGGGGGTCTGGTACAGATCCTGCACCAAGGCCTGCTATTTGGTCTTTCCGCTACTGATCGTTTCTATGTTTTACCATGTGTTTCATTCGTAATATTTTTTAGCGGTCAGGATTGTAATTTTGTAATCTACAGTCATTAGAAGATAAAATTATTAGAATAGTCACAAGACATGTCCACTCTACAAGCAATCGCAGCATTAGTACTGTCAAAGCAACATGAAAGTTTGCCTTACATTTTTCAGTTTTCCATTCATGGTTTTTTTAACTTGCACCTAAAATCTTGGTGAGATTGAAAATCAGGGTTCTTCTACTGCCTGCAATTCCATATAAAGCAATGGCTAACTGTATTTATTGATATCAGCTTCTACTGTATACTAATTCCTTGCTGAGTTGCAATGACATTTTCCTAAGTCCTGGTGGTGTGAACTGTCACTTTGTGCAGGAGCTCATAATGCACATTCAATATACCTCTTACCTTTAAAATACATTTCTGCTTCATAAACAGAAAATTCATTTCTAGGTAAAACTTAAAACAACTGATTGAGCTGTTATCATCTGACAAACATTTGAATATGATTCCATAAACTTTACATTAACTGAGCCTGCCTTTCATGATTTTCCCAGTAGCTGAACCCAGTATTTATAATCCACACATACCATATACCAGTGCTATGCACACAACCAATTCATATAACTATCGTTATGCTTTATTTAAAATGTGTAAAGAATGTACAGCAGAAAGTGAGGGGAATGAATAGACTGGTAACTACATAAATAAAAAATATCATTGTGGATGCCTTAGTGACCCTGATTGCACAATGTACAATAAATATAACTTTATTACTTAATAGAAATCTAACAGCAGAGCAGAAAGTGCATTGTTTATAATGATAAAACCACTACACTGTTAGAGTAGTGCTGGACTTTGGGCAATGCTCAGTTTTGTCTGCTGTTACATCCCCTTTAAGACTGTCATTAAGAGTACATCCTGTACACAAACGTTTAACAGCCTGAACTTATGTTTTAAAAATGGTTTCTCTTAGGGGGTTATTCACTAAAGAGCGAATTGTATAGGTGTAAATTCGCCAGATAAAAACAGTCACAATAGGCTGCTACTGTTGCAGTCGTGTCTTTATAATGAAAATATTGTCGCGACTTTATTATGGGAAAATTGTCGCAATCTTAACAATAAAAAATTGTTGCGACTTTACAATGGGGAAATTGTAGTACATTTACTATGAAAATCCGCTGATTGCGAATTCGACAGTCGAATTCTCACCTTAGTGAATAACCCCCTTAATGACAGTTTGGAGATGGAGTATGATTCTTCATTAAAACTATTTATTTCATTACAAGAAGCCTCTCTTAACAATGTAAAAAAATGTAAAACAGCAGAAACCACTCTTTCTTGTGTCACAGCCATCTGTTTTTAAAATCAGGGGAAAAAAATTGGCATAGCTTGGGCAAGATAATTAATTTTTGTTATTCAGTCAATCAACAAATTTTATATTTCTTCTGTTTCTGGCATGTGCTAACATTCAGGAGATATTTAACACCAGATTGATTTACTGCCAGACTGCTGCACATACCTACAGTACACCTGTAAGATGCTTTCAGATAACCAGCATCCCCCACAAGTGCACACCTGTAATAGTTGTTTAAATCATAGCCTGTGCTTTGGCATGCTTTAAACCATATGTCATGTACTAAATACAAATCAGAGTTGAGATTTTAGTTGGCCTGAGAGCATTCTTCAGATAACTGGCTGGCAGCCCCACCAACTTTTTTTATCAATTAACGTACATGCACCAGTATTCACTGTAGGCTCCTATTGGTGGTTCTCATGTACAGTGTGGAAGCATATAGTAAACGTACAGGCTAGCTGCCTAACCAGGGTTGGCTTAACAAAAGGCCCAAGGGAACTATAACATTTTGGGCCATTCCTGCTAAAGACAACAGGAAAATCACTTTCTTGATATTAAAACATAAACATTACTGCTTTCATAAATCATTATACTGTAAAAGAGAGTGATCTTTGCACTAATGTTTACAGACAATCGATGTCAAGTAACAAAAGAGTGACAAAAATGAATCTCAGGATGCCATTTAATGCTAGGAGCCTAATGGTTGAGTCAACACTGTACCCAGAAGATATCTCTGTATTACAGTCAGGTGCTTTGCTGATGGCAGTGCATAACATAAGGATAAAATGATCTTTATGTAAACCATTGGAGAGTGCACAGTTATGATATAAAACTGGATCAGGAATCAACAACAAAAGTACCCTGCACTGCCCTGGATTGTAACTGCATTCACTACGGGCCATGTGCACCCAACTATAAGGCTTTCTATATGTATATGTTTTCTATATATACTTAGATTGTAAGCTCCTTGGGGCAGGGACCTCCAACCTCTTGAATCAATCACAACCTAGCACTTAATTTGATGTACCCTTGTTACATTTTACTTGTATTGTTTAATGCACTTTTCCCTTGTTTGTATTGTACTTATATCGCTGAATTGTACGGCGCTGCGTAAATTTGTGGCGCTTTATAAATAAAATTATACATACATTATACATACATATGGCCTAGGCAGGCTCAGTAGTCACAGTAACTACAATATGCTGTTTTACTAACTTATGTGCAGCCGCCCATAGCAGCCAATCACCTTTTAGTATTGGTCAGTATAGTAGAAATGAGAAAAATAAATGTGATTGTATGATTTGTTGCTATGGGTTACTGAACCTGTGCACATCTAAAGCATGTGCTGGTTAGATTGTTCTGAAAACTTAAACACCCTTTTCAATTCCATTAGCCAATTAATTAGTCATTAATTAAGCATTTATAGAAGAGATTAGTCTGCAGTGCATTGTTCTATTATATGTTGCTTCCTTTTGCTGGTATATCTATAGAAAATCATGTTAGAAGTTTAAAGCACTATGAATTGTATAAAAACTGGAAACCATCTACCTACTGGAATGTTCTATCTCTGCTTTAGTCAAGAGATGTACAAACTATAGTGGGGCAGCAACTGTTTACTATAATTCCCAGGGTCCTCACTCAGGGGGTTATTCACAAAAGTCTGAATTGTTGCGTATAGGTGCGAAATCGCCAGGTAAAGACATTTGCAATAGACTGCTACTGCCACCACAGTTGCGTATTTATAATGAGAATATTGTCCCAGTCGCGACTTTATTATGGGAAAATTGTCGCAATCGTAATATTAAAAAATTGTCACGACTTTACAATGGGGAAATTGTTGCAAATTTGACAGTCGAATTCTCACCTTAGCGAATAACCCCCCCAGTCTACTACTGGTTGAAAAAGCTCATATAGTATGTATAGTATGTCATCTGTAGTTTGTCCGGTGATTTACATCAGTTTCATGTTTTAAGTGGAATGAAAATATGCTTGATGCAGTTTTATACAGATTCTTATTATTCTTGTTTTGAAATTTTGGTGCCACCTTTACAATGGCCGTGGATTCTGACTGAAACCGTGGTCTATTCTAACCTATTGGAGGTAGCTTTATACAGGTGGTGCACAGGCTTTTGTTTATGCTGTCTGTTAAAAAAAAAAAAAAACACTATAAAAGAGCACTCAACTATTTGAATTAAAAAAATGACTACTGTTTTCAAGGAACATATTTTTATTGTGTCACCAATCAATCAAATGGAAATAAAGTAAAAATAACAGTGAATGAGGCCTATCCCCAGAATCTAGAACCGCACATGCCAGGATTCTGTCTCTGCAATTAGTCCATATATAACCAACATAATCAAACCTTATTCCAGCTTCTGCCGTATCCATGCCAACTGTGTCTGTTCCTATAATCTGCACCTGTGATTCCAAGCATTATGGGTAATCACAGATGAAACACAGGTCCCGCTTTTATGAAAATCATATTTCTGTAACATTATGAAATGTATGTACGAACCCAGTACCATACTTGTGCATAAGTACATAATGTAGGAAATGTACCAAAAAGTTCAACTCATACACATGTAAAACACTCCTTTTCATATTATTAGAGAAATGAGATGACTTGCTGTGTTCCTGCTGATGGGGGAGGCAATGGCTGTTTGAACAACTCCTTCTCTAAGCATCAGATTTTCTCTTTCAGTACAGAATTAGAATCCGATTATTAGAACTGCCATGAGAAAAAGCACAATTCTTTTCTCATTAAAAAAAATATTGTGAATATTAGAATATGTGTAATTCTGTCAGTAGAAACTGTAGTTGCCTAAACTTCTTCTTTCAATTTTCAGAAACGAATGACAAAGTAATAGCACAGGTTAGAAACATATAGAGGCAATATAAAGGAGAAACCAACCATTCATTTGGGATGTCACAGAGAGAGAAGCCAATGTGTCATTCTTGCAGTATACAGGATATCTCCATAGTCCACTGTACTTGCCCCCTAACAGGTCCCTGTGATTTCACCTCCAGGAGAGTGAGCCAGTCACACAGCCTTATCAGTTCTCCGTCCAACAGTTAGTAGTGAAAAGCTGGGCTGGAAAAGTGATAAGGAAGTGGTACTGGCATCTGATAAGGGACCTTTCATTTTCTGCGAATATCCCAAATCTCTAAAAACAAGTAAAGAATGTCAGCTTCCACTCCATGTACGCGGGTCTGCGGAGATTCCAGATGTTCAGGATTCCTATGTCAATAGAGAGCTTAGAGTTAAAATGTTACTGCCAGCTTTATGCCAGGAGACATAACTCCTGGCCATTTCACTTGCCTTCTACCTTTTTTAAAACCTATTAGTCTCCATACCTATTGACATGATGCAGTGATCTAAATGTGAATCTCTGCTTTACAAACTTCTAATTCATACCTCCCTAACCTGCCTGTGCCCTCCCCTAGCTTCCTGCCATTGGCCCTACTTAGACTTTTCAGCCCCAGGACTTCTGCAGAATAGTTACATTCCATCTTTCTGCCAATCATGCCCTGCCCCATTTGTAGTGGGAGGAGCATAACTAAGTTGCAATGTTCCAGAATACCCAGAGGACCTGTGTGTCCTGCCTATAGATATCCCCAATGTGATCTGGCTTTGGCTTTGGGTACCCAGTATTTTAAGAAGTCTTATCTGCATTCAGCATGAATTAGAAAATAGTCATGAGTGTCTGGGTCTGTACAAATCCGCACGTTACATTATTTACAACATAAAGTATTTTATAAAGTATCTGCTTCTTATTACAGATCATAGGTTCTCTGGAAATACCTGCACACGTGTAACTCAGAGAGCTCAGAGGCCAATCCTAGGATTCACATGTCAGAATCCATAAGCTCACTGCAAGACTGAAAAGGTTTATTTTGACAGATTCAATCATGTGTTCGTAAATTTAGGCAAAGTTCCTGACGTTGCATTCCAAACCTGTAGAGAGATGTGCAAAGCGTAGATTCTTACAAAGGGCTGCCATTACTAATTTAGAATTCACCTGTACTCATTACAGGCAGTGCCCCAGACTAAAGCAGTACAGTAGTGACATGTGTGTTGTGTAATGTGCATATTGCTTGTCCCAATAAAATTCATACAATTTTTTTTTTTATACAATGAGTTTTTTTTTATTTGATTTTGTGCTACCTATCTCATAGAATGTTACCCAGCATTTACTTATTCCTGCCCATCCTACCAGCCGTTACCTCTTGCATTTTTTCCACTTTATAAGTAAACTTATACTCAAAGACCAGAAAACAATGCAGCATTCATTTAATGTAACCTGGAGCCATAAATAGTTATATCCCCAGCTTGCCATTGGTCCATGTTAGTTATTCATTAAAGTCCAAATTCACAAGGCATGGGAAATTTGTGTCACTTTGTATCCAGTCACTCCAACAGATGCAGATTCACTATCCACTAACCACTGGATTCCCTTGGTGTAGAAGTGGAAGGCCGCTATTCGATGCAGAGTCAGGCATACTCAGTCGAACAGCAACAGGATGCATAGTGATGAGAATTTGGCCAAGCAAAGAGAAGTGACAATTTACCCATGACTCCCTTGATTCTGTTTAAATTAGAATATGCCACTATAATTGTATTTTTATCATATTAATGTCAAAATACTATGAATAGGCAGGATTGATTTTAAGGAAGGACATTGTCACCACATTTTGATCACCACAGTTGTTGCCATAATAAAAGTTGATTGGTGCATTTAGAGCAGCACACTTTGCAAATTTTCCACATCGCAGAGTTTGATGACTAAGAAAAGTTGAGGTAATGGTGAATGGATGCAAATTTGGACCTTTACAACGAACCCCTTTTTATTGATAAACCCTCTGAATGTACAGCACCTTTCAAGGATATTCAGAACATAAAAATACCATTACTTTACTGAAATACAAATCCTCCAGCACTGATACTTTGTTTCCCATAATTGACAGAAGCCCAAAATTAGTTTACAAGGTGACATTGTTTTAGGTTAAAAAAAATAAATAAAAAGGTTTCCAACTTTCTGAGAGCTGTATTTTACAGCTGTAAGTAATATAAATCTCTTCCAGCCTTGGCACACAAATTGAGATTCTGATTTGGGCCTCTTGCAGGCAAAGTTGCTCCAAGTTCTATAAATTAGTGGAATGGAGCTTGTGTACCACAACTTCCAAATACTGCTACAAATATCCAGTTGGATTTATATCGGGTGTGTGTGCTGTGTTTTTTTATCTATTACAGTGATATTGGACCTTGGATTTGCCTACGCTTCTGTATTCATCACATTAAAAGACTATGGGCCTAATTCACGATCCTCCGAAGTGAGGTGCGAAGTGTTCGC
>WMED01009083.1:0-16521 GCA_019650415.1 Pipa parva | reverse complement strand
TTGTTTTTGTATGATCAGCTATTTTCCAGATGAGCAAACTTTGTTATAAAATAATGTAAACCTATCATTAAAACCAGAAATGCTTTTAGAATGACAGACTGGTGTGTTTCGTTGTTTTAAGCTAATTTCTCAATACAGATCTGTATAAATTTCTTCATTTCAGAGATTTGACCCCTGGCAGGGAAGACATAGTCGTAGTTTCCACGACAGTAATATATCCCAACATACCCTAGTCCTCATCACTCCAGTGTTCAGTAATCTAGTTAGTAAAGGTTGTTCTAGCCAAAATGTCATGCTGATGAAGTTTCCTATACACCATCAATACAAAGGAAAAACCCTTTATTGAAGAAAAACTAATGGACTCGTGCTGCTTTTTTATTTAGTTGTCTAGTCACACAATGCAAAGTGCTCAGCAACTGAAGTTAAAATGCAATTTAGTTTCCCAGATGCAATGCGAAGTGTCTAGTAACCCATTAACAATTTAACATGCCACACACAAAGTGATTGCCCTTAGGTTTGTGATCTGTGTGTCCCTTGCGCCTTTACTGAATACCAGTGTGATTATAAGTGTAGTCAAAAGTAAAGGGGATGTGACAAATCAACTCAACCCACCCCTCTGTAACACTTACAAAAATCTTTGTTGTCATACCTCTAACACTCTGCCCATTTATACAATTTACATCATGTTGCCAGAATCCAAAGAGAACCAAGCAATAAATAGGTTTACAGTTAGAGTGACTCATTCAAATTGGAGCTAGCCTTACCCTGTAGTACTCTGCAGTATGATATATGTGAATTTGGGCCTATAAAGTCAGTAAACAACATAAACCAGAAGTTAATAGTGAATTCTGCTATTTCAGAAGCCACCGAACCATAAAAACTATAGTCAAGGAACTCTTAAAAGGGTGAAAGTTATTAAACTCAAAAAGTTCTTTTCGAGTTTATCCTGCAAGATTTCAGCTGTCTATTCGGTAAAAATCTATTGACATTTTTTGATCAGTTTTTACCGATAGAAACTTTTCGATTTAGGGGGTAATTCACTATCGTCCGAAGTGAGGTGCGTAGTCTTCGCCTCACTTCAGAATGGCTGAGATGCGCTTGCTGATGTCCTGCACGCGGGCATCAGCGAGCGCATTAAAGGGATTCCAGTTTCGGCAAGAGCATAAGAGTTGCCTCGCCGAGACTGAAATCCCTTTAATGTGCTCGCTGATGCCCGCGTGCAGGACATCAGCGAGTGCATCTCAGCCATTCCGAAGTGAGGCGAAGACTACGCACCTCACTTCAGAGGATAGTGAATTACCCCCTGAGTTCTTTTTATCGGATTTTTCTATGATAAGATAGCCCTAGTAGTATGGCTACAGAACTAATCCATCAGAAAATCCGATCAAAAAACTCAATTGGCCTTTTCGAGTTTAAAAACTTTCATCGTTTAGGCTGGGTTCACACTGGTGAATGCATTTAAATAAATAGCATTCAGGGCAGTACTTTCATGTAAAACAACTTACTTACTCATGTGTGATCGCTATTGTTAAATTAGTATCGTTAATGATCATGTTAAATTTTTCGCATCACATTTTACATGGTCAAGAAAACGCAACAAGGAGTGTCCTAGTGTATATTCCTTTCAATGAAACGCTATTGTAAACGCTGCACAGCAGATAGTCATCACTTTCAATGTTTTTGTGTATTTTAGGCATTTTTCACTTTTTTTTTTTTAAATGTGGAGTAAAAATTTGCCAATCTGAACCTGGCATTACAGTCTGGAGAATATTTAGGAGTGTTTAATGTGCACCATTATTGCCTTTCATTTAAAAGTTTGGAACTGTGTGACACTGCTAAAAAGGTATGAAGATTCTTATTGATATCCCCCATTGTTTGTCTATTTGTAGAAGTCATAAGGAATAAACTTTGTACATAGCTGGACTGTAAGGCGAGGTTCACACTGGCATAAATGTGCAAGCGCATAGACACTGCGATCGGAAAAAAAAAGTGCGCCACAAATCCCTATGCGACTTACAGTATATACTCGTGTATAAGTCGAAAAATTTTAGTTAAAAAAACATTTAAAATTGTATAGTTGACTTATACACGAGTCACATGTACTCCGGCAGTTGTATATACCTGCACATACCTTATAATTGGGGGTGCAACATCGGAGCTTGAGCCCTGGTACTTGTTCCAGCCACACTAGCGCTAAATGTGAGAGTGCACATGTGTGAACACTTGCTGTTGCATATCTGGCGGGCGTATGTACACGACGTGAAGAATGCGGCCAGATAGGAGGAGCCACAAACACAGAGGGAGTGTTCACGCTGCATCAGGTAAATACCATAGAAAAGTGCATCCTGATTATACACCAGCCTGAATTTGGCAGCGTATTTTTGGGATGCACTTTTCTAAAATGCGCTGGCCTATTTATGCCAGTGTAAACCTGGCCTTAAGAGGGTAAGAGCAGGAACCCTTTTACTACCAAAGTAATTTAAGTGGATTTACAACTACAACTTTATCTTTTATAATTTCTAAAAAGGCAACCCGGCCCATTGTTATACTTGAACAAGAAATCACTAATCATCTACCTCCCTTAGTTTTAAATCCCACAGTGTATCTGCCTTTAAAGTAGAAAATCATTTTCTGCACTTGTAGTGAGACTAGGGTGGTAGGTAAGGCCTATATTACTAGTGGGGTTCCACACCACCCAATAAAAAAACCAACAGAATTCAGATTCCCGGTACTAGTGAATGGTAATAGCTGATTGGTTGCTATGGGTTACTAGACCTCTGGTAAGATTACCCCTGTTGATGAATTTTCCAGTTAATGTACATCAATCATTATGAATTCTATGGGATATATTCATCAGTGTGAATTGTCCCATAAATGACTGAACTCATGACAATTCAGCACTTCTACATCACTGCATATTCAGCAAAGATTGTTTTATTTTAATGGAATATGGTAAATTGGCTCAGTTCAAAGTGTCTGACCATTTTTTATGCAACACTTTACAGATTATTTTGCCACAACATTTGGAGTATTTATCATGTGTTGAATTGGTGGTTCACCAAGGGCATACTGGGGTGAATATGAACATTTGGAGTATTTATCAGGTGTTGAAGTGGTGGTTCACCAAGGGCATACTGGGGTGAATATGAACATTTGGAGTATTTATCAGGTGTTGAAGTGGTGGTTCACCAAGGGCATACTGGGGTGAATATGAACATTTGGAGTATTTATCAGGTGTTGAAGTGGTGGTTCACCAAGGGCAGGGTTCCTCTGAGTATTCTGGTAACAGGAGCTAGGAAGTGTCTGCCCATGAAAATAAATTTAAAACACAATTGTTGTAATTTCTGCGACTATTTTATGGCGTCAATAATGGCCACCAAAACAGGCCAAAGTGACATTGTTCTTTCTTATTTATATATGCATATTTCCAGCATGTAGAAATTCATATCATATAGATTAATGTAGAAAGAGATAATTATAGTGACATTAAAAGGGATCTAAAGGTAAAACATAAGAAAGACTTATTAGAAACTTTAGCTCATATACAGGTGTAACGCTATAGTCACAGCATGAGCTGTGCTGTAATTAGCCGGCACCCGATGCTTGTTCATCAGTGCACAGGATGACAGAGAAACCAGCACAAAGCTTCTGCCAGTAGTTTCACTGTCCTCACACATCATCACGCTCATTGCAGGGACCGTTCTCATTGGCCCCTGCAATGACCATGATGTTTTAACCATTTATCACCACTGGTGAAACAAGTTGGGAGGAGCTTTGCTCTGGCTTCTCAGCATTGGGTGCCGGCTAATTACAGCATAGTTAATGCTGTGACTGTAGCGATACACCTCTATATCAGGTAAGGCTTCTAATAATTTTTTCTTCTTTTTTACATTTAGTTCTCCTTTAAGGAGTAATTCATCAAAGTCCAAACAGTGGCATAAAGGTCTGAATTTGCATCCATTCCCCACTTCCTCAACTCCACTTATTGAACAAACTGTGTTATTTTTAGTAATGTGGGACTACATGAACAATTCAATAGTTATTGACCTCTGCAACATTTAGCTTGTGAATGTCATGCCTTTTCTGCTAATTATCAAGCGTCAGAGTGAGAATTCACTAAAGCATGCTGAGTCATATTTGCCGATTTGACATCATATCTTCAAAGCTCAAATACACTAACAGAAACACACCATTTTTACAGAAGGCTTTCCAGTTTACCCGAGCCATGTATTAAAATAGAAATCCTGCTTGAAGATAAAAGGATAAGTGATAGGAAATAATGAAATTATGGATATCTCCAGCTGACTTTCCGTTATCAAGACCCTGTGCTGGTATCCACATGTCCGTTCCATACAAAATGTTTACATGGGTAGTATATTGTAATGTACAATATCTTATACAGCTGAGATTGCATTTCTACTCATTATTTCTTTAAAATAAATCAATTCCAAGATACTAAGCTTGTACTCTATTTCCGAGAAAATATTCTTTATTGTACAATTATGCTGATGGTGGTAGCCATCAGAATAGTTAAGGCGACATTTCATTTTAAAATCCATAAATATACATTGAGCATGACTTGTTTTTCTCTTACAACCCACCCAATCAATTTTCATTTAGAACAACATATACAAACACGATTGTTACAGAGAGTGGTCCACAATGTTTGGCATTGTCAAACTGAAGAGAACGGTAAAACACATCGTTGACTGGTTGCTATGGTTTAGGAGACAAACATTTCCCCTATTTTTATATATCCACCTCTCATTATCACTGACACAGCATCACCAGATTATTCATTTAATCATACTTGCTTTGCATTAACAAGCAATCATTTTAGAAGTAATCACCTCAGCATTTCTCAGCACTGAGAGCACTCTACAGCAGCCCGTGACGGGTCAGTAAAATGTTTATTAGATTGATGTCAAGTTCATTTTCATTTTGTTTCCACTTTATTTCTGACAACCGAATTAGACACACGTAATGTAGTTCGAGATTAATGCTGCAATGTTTTCCCTGTTAAAATGATGCATCAATTCATTATTTTAGGTCATTATGCTATTTACCATCACTTACCCTATTCCTATTGTTAATAAAACATTATAATGAAATGTAGCGTTTGTTCAGGTCTGGAATCCAATGCACTGGTTTAGTATAGTGATATGGGTTTTTTTTCCCCCAAGTTAATTCTCTACTTTTGATGCGGCTGAAAAACTCTTATGTTACTCTAGAGCTCAATACTTTCAGTGAAATAACCCAGGAAATACGCGCCTTTCTGAATCATAAAATGATATACTGCTTTGCTGCCTTCAGAAACATAGCAGCAAGATTCCAGGTATTCATAAACAGACAAACTTTAATGCTATCACTATGGAAATAGAATGTACCTTCTACAAGATTTTATTTTCTGTATTTATATCACATCCCTATAGGCTGAGATTAGACAGAAACAACATTCCACAGGAGAAACGATGTGGGGAATGAAGCATGGACAGGTATTTTACTACAATGATCTGTCTTGTGAAAACTGATCTCATATGTCTCTCATACTGATCTCCATATGTCCCATAATCCTCAGTATCTGAACATGCTAAAAATGAAAGTTTAGAGAGTGGAAACTTAAATATTTATTTATTTTTTTGCATTTTCCATAGTTTTTAAATAATTGGCTTTAAAGTGCACCTGTCACTTCATAACTAATACTAATTTAGGTTGTACTAGTGAAATAAACAAATGTACCTTTAAATAGCATTTCTCTCTGTCATCTTCCGTCAGCCTGACTTTTCTTTTCCGAATGTTGGGTGGGCGGAGCTAAATAATAATTGACATAATAACTCCTCCAATCAGATCCCTTATATCACGATCTAGCAGGGATCTGATTGTAGGAGCTATAAAGTCAATCATCGTTTAGCCCCGCTCACCCAACCTGGGAAAGAAAAGTCAGGCTGACAGGGAAGATGACAGAGAGAAATGCTATTTAAAGGTACATTTTTTAAATACATATATATTTACAAAATGTTTATTTCATTAATACAACCTACATTAGTATTAGTGTTTTGAGGTGAGGGTGTACTTTAAATCAGTGTTTTTTTTCTGTTCCGATAATGGTCACTGCCCTCAGAAATCACCAAATGTATTAAAGGGCACCTAAGTGATGCTCCCTATTCCAACAGTAATATCTGAACTGATTGCTAAAAAGAAATTAGCTTTAAAGTTAAAAATCATACACTGTTTATTTCCATAGCAATGGGAATAGTTAAATGCTGACACTAAGGGGCTTATTACTCAAAGTCAGAATTCATCTGTGAATTCTCATCACTTCAGGTTGCTATGTTCTGTGGGGGTCATTCATTAAAGTGTGAATTCACCTAGCATAGTGACTTCACGTCTGTTCCCGTCACTCTGATCAGGAAGACGCAAATTCACTTTTTCATGCAACAGCGGATAGCATCAGACGTGGTCGCATGC
Source organism: Pipa parva (assembly GCA_019650415.1). NCBI lineage: Eukaryota > Metazoa > Chordata > Amphibia > Anura > Pipidae > Pipa > Pipa parva. The sequence goes on along the minus strand of WMED01009083.1, from coordinate 10,053 downwards.
GTAGTGTGGCGAAGTCAGTCAAACAATAGTAGAATGAGAAGTTATGCGGAGTGAGGCCAATTCCTCCAGTGAAGGGCAGTGATGTCAGTTTCATCATATCCCACTAACTGTATATAAGTGAAAAATAATTTTTATATGTCACCTTGTGCCTAGTTCAGGGGTCGGCAAATCTTGCACAGAAGGGAGCCATTTTACTCCCACCTACACTGGGGAAATTATTTACAGAGCCACAAGGGGAAGGAGCGAACTCTCCTGGTCACATGACCTGCCAACGTCCTATCAGAAGAAGCATTGTAAGTCATAGGCTGGGTGAGGGAGATGCGCTCAGAGCCACAACAAGGCTCAATTAGTAGTAGACTAATTTAGTTGCAGTGGCCATTACTTTTAAATGAATAAAACACCTTACGTAACACTGGAGCCCTGCCATCAACCCATTAATCCACCACTCTGATCTGGCGAAGGCAAACAGGTGAATTTGGAGCAGTATGCCTTGCAGAATCTGCTCCTTCAACAGACTCCGTCTGTGATGTGAAGAGCTTCGTAAGTCTGCGACTGGAGTAAACGTCAAAAATGGTCACAAATTTGTCACATCCCAGAGTTTTTTGAATAAGCGGGGTTGAAGAAGTTGCGAAAGGACGTGAATACTGGCAATTTACGTGACAGTTCAAACTTTAACAAATGACCACCTGATTCTCTACTCCTTATTCTCTAAAGCAGCGAATCTCAACTTGTGGGTCGGGACCCCTTCGGGGTCGAACGAGAGTTCTCACAGGGGTTGCTGAACATGCTGCTCCTAAAACTAGGTCTGGTATTTTTTACAGGTCCCTTTATATAGGGGTTCCTTTGTCGTGACGTTGTGCCCAAACGTCATCATGTGACATGTGCACATGATGACGATGTACCCAAAAGTAAGCATGGTGACATCATTGTGGGGGTTGTGGTCTCAGATAGGTTGAGAACTGCTGTTCTAAACAGAGGATTCCCATAGTGAAGACACTCCTGTGTCAGCAGCTGTATCTTACGTAGTGAGGCATAGTCAACTGGACAGTAGGATTCCTGCCATCAGCCTCCTGATTCACCCATAAAAGAAAAAACTGGTGAATGCGCCATGTCAAATTATGTGGCAAATAAATGTGACTTTACACCTTAAAGCAACAATTTGATCTTTTATGAATAAGCTCCCTGGATCTCCTTCAGTTGTATTCCTTAGATATCATGTTTTTGAAGGATCTAATAGGCATCCCAGTGATCACTTTCATCAATCTGGATCTGTTAGGCTCAGTCCTATTTCTCTTCCAGTCTCTTATTACATTAACTGTCTGCTTCTTAGATTACTAGACTTTTGCAATCAAAGGACACTGTAAATACCAGACTAGAGAGCAAAAAAAGGGAAAACCACAAAAATTAAAAAATATGAAGATCAATTGCTAATTATTTTAGTATCTGCAAAATACTAGGGGGTTATTCACTAAGGTGTGAATTCGACTGTCGAATTCTCAGAATTCCCATTGCAGATCTGCTATTTGAACCTTCACTGTGACAATTCTCCCATTGTAAAGTCATGACTGTGACAATATTCTCATTATAAAGATGCAACTGTGACAGTAGCAGTCTATTGAGACTGTCTTTATCTGGCGAATTCACACCTATACACAACAATTCAGACTTTAGTGAATAACCCCCTAAAAGCCTAATTAAGGGTGAAGAATTCCTTTTAATCTATGCTATAATGTTATCCTGTCTTTATCTAGGACAGGGATGGCGAAAATATGGCACACGTGCCAGACAGGGCACGCAGAGCCCTCTTTGTTGGCACGCGAGCCGTCGCCAAACCCCTGCTTTCAGTGCAGGCCACGGACCCGATCTGACAGTTTTCAGTTCGGATCCGTGGCCTGCACTGAAGAAGCGCACACGAGCAGGAGAGTTCTCCTCCCCCAACGCGTGTGCGCTCATCCCCCCCCGGCACTGGCGTGATGACGTCACTCACCAGCACCGGCACTACTATCGGCTTCACGCCTGTGATTTCCTGCCGGCCAGCGTTCTAACTTAGAATACTGCTTGGTGGAGTCTGCTACATGCTGAACTTTGGGACTCTGACTTTGCTTTACTTTTACTGGTAGTATTACCATTATTACTGAATGACCTTCATATCGCTATAATTAATTATCTATTACTAAAATTTTGTGATACCTATTTATATTTATAAATTCCTCTATTTATTTATCCAGTCTTACTTGTGAATTTATATCATTAATTACAAGGGTGTTCCCAGCTGCTTGATTATTTCCTCTCAGTGAGGTATTTTAAATCTTTTTAATTTTCTCCTTTCTTGTGTGTTTTTTGTCAGTTGTTATTGATATGAATTTCGCTATCACCTTTTGAATAAATTTTTGAGTGCACCATAAAGGTCTTTTTTTCTTTTTGGGTTCAATATCTACTATTTACCTTTTTGGTAGCACCATATTTAATAATACTTTATTGAGTACTATAAGGCTTCTGGGAGTGCTACAACCCAAAGTTTCCTTCTGTGTCTGCACTGAAGAAGCGCACACGAGCAGGGGAGTTCTCCTCCCCCGACGCGTTTGCTCTCATCCCCCCGGCGCTGGCGTGATGACGTCACTCACCAGCGCCGGCACTTCGGGGGATGCACTCGTGGGTGACGTCACCTTTTTGGCACTCCATGCCAAAAAGGTTCACCACCCCTGATCTAGGATGTATAATGAGGATGTTTTCAAGGTAGTCATTTTTTTTTACTGATTTTAGTTTTTCAGAAGAAATCTAAAATAAATACAATACATTTTAAAATGGTTAAAAAATGCCTTTCTTTACTGCAGACAATAAATGTTCAAATCATCTTAAGAACAAATATAATTCTTTTATCTACGTTATAAGTGTCAAATGTTTTCACTGCTATTTCTCCCTCTAATGATTTGCTATAAAATAAAGGAATATAAGCACCGTTGAGTATTACTGCGTTTGGGGCACATCTTCAATCATTTTCAGTTTCTAAGACTGAATCACACAAATCTTTTTAACTGAAAAGAGGCAAAAGCTGAAAAAGAATTTGTTTAAAGGGGATATTTACCATTTAGTTGATAAAGGGTGTCTTAAATGAAATGGTCAGTAAACACCTTTATCATCAGAGTTCATGGGTATATGAATGCTGAAGTTGTCTTTAAGGCTGGATTCACACTAGCGTATGATGTGCAGCGCATCATAGGCTCGTGAAAAAAAATACTGATTCACAGAAGCTGACGGTACTTATCTAGTTCCGGACACACGAGCGTATGACGTGCATACGCTGGGTCCGGAATGTTGTGTGTCGCATTTTGGCGGGCGTATATAAGCCGCACCCAAAATGCGATACACACAGGAAGAGCTGTGAACGCCGAGGGAGCATTCACACTGTCGCGGGTAAATACAGAAGAAAAATACGCAGGAGCGTTTTTTTTTTCTTCACACGAGTGTATGATATGCTGAGCATCATACGCTCCTGTGAACCCAGCCTAAAAGCTACAGGCTCTTTGCTAGTATGTAAAATAATTTATATTGGTAATATGATTATACTTTCCTAATGCAACTTCTTTTGAAAAGAATTCTACTTTATGGCTGTGAGTCTGGCTCTCTGACTCTGCAGGGTTCATTTGGTCACATCAGCAAAGTTGGACATATATCTCAAACTTAGTCTATTTTTATCAATACTGCAGTTTTTGCCTGTTTACAAAGCTGTTCTAAGACAATGTTATATCACCTCAAAGTCATAAAATTGTCAGAGAGTGGCATAAAGTACTATTCCTTATAGAACTAGTCTTTTTTCATTTAGCTACAGTTGAAAAGGTTTTCCTTGGTGTCAGATATGTCAACCTATAACTGCTGCTACACAATCTGGCATTAAAATCTTGTGACCTCTGAGAGACACTGTTAGTTGGCTCATGATCATCTTTTTAGCTGTTTCTTGTTGCTAAGCCATCAGCTCTTCCAGTACTTGATGCCCATTGCTTCTATGATTTGGCAGACAGAAATTTATATAGGGAGCCCTAGTATCAAGTATTGCTTGAGCAGTTTAGTTTCCAATGTGTTCCTTTGTGTTACAGTTCTGCTGTTCCTTTCTTCGTGTGTTCTGGCTTGTTACAGTTCTACTGTTCCTGCTCCAGCACAATTTAATATCCATATTAAAATCCATAACTCCTTGCAAGTTTTAGGAGTGAAGACTGGTAACCTCTCAGACTTTGTACCCTATTATTCACTAGTATTAACCCCACACTAGCAATAGGATCTACAATAAAGTATTCCTCTAGTGGGCCTCAAAGTCCTCATGTTGTAACAAGACCTGACCTGAACCCCCCTCTCTCTATCTCTCTATCTTCTAGTAAGCAGGAAATAGTTGGCCATTATACATGCTTTTACAGATATGGAGCACCTATAAGGACAGGGATAATAAAGGCACACTTCAGTTCAACCCTGTCCTTACACTTATTTTTTCTGAAACATGCAATGTGTGTACTAGCCTAAGTTTTAAGTGAGAACTACTTTGGCAAGGGATTCATTTGAAAAGCTCTTCAACAGCTTTGTTATTGAACTGAACAAGCAATAATGCAGTATTTATTACTTAAAGGGTTTTTAATTACAGGCTAAATAGCTGCAAACTGCAGCTCAGTTATGTGAATTCAGTGTAATTAAAATACTGCTTATTTCTTACAGTTCCTCTTTTGGAAGAACTTATATGGCTTTAAATCTTAAATCTTTTCTTTATCCGGTTTATTCTCTTACTCATTCTATACATAAAAGTAAAGATCTTGCAGATTTGAGAATAGGCCTCTGACCGATGACATCTATCAGACTGACGCATCCGACAGTGATCGCTGCTGTCTGCTTGTTCTACCAGTCTATTCACCGATTAGTCAATAAGGAGAAGTGAATTAACAATTATTTTGGCGATGTGACTCGAATTGTAGTGAGCTGGATTCACCTTTTAGTCAATAAATCCAAAAAGGAAACCAGTGTAAAGCAAGCCACTTTTATCTGGGCAAAATTATTTGAAGATTATTTTTTCGACACTGGGCATTTTTTTGCGACACTATATAAATTAGGATGAAATCATGAAAATTAATGGGAAAAAAAATAAAACAAAACAAAAAAAATTTAAATGATCTTTATAAATATCCCATATTGCATACAACTGGTAAACAACTGATACAGTATATATATATATATATAATCCTGATTTAATTCCTTCTTAAAAACAAGTGATTGAATGTTAATGTTAGTTGCCTTTAGCTTGCCTGAATCTGAGATTATGGTATGTGACCTCGTTATTCCTTGTAGTATCTCACTCAAAAGGAAGCTGTGAAAGACAAACAGCCTGCCCCCAAAATGTGTAGACCTAATGAAATTTCCATGGAAAAGGGTATTCAGGCAAAACTGCAATTCAAAGCCATGAACGGTATCAAGAGCTGAGTGAAAATACAATATACAATGTCCGAACAGAAGAGAAACTTCAGAGTAGTTATCAAAAGGATATCATGGATTATAGGGCATCTACAAAAGCAGAAGTTTTATTGCAGTGTGCAAGAAAGAAAATGTAAGAAATAACTAAAGTCTCCTAATAAATCACATTTTCCTCTTTGAACCTGCAAGCAGCACAATAAACCTCCAATCTTTACCTTCCAATCCATCTACTTAATTATTTCTGCTTCTATGGTATGCATCATTTCGAAAGTAGTGTACATGGCAGCAGCCATTGTAGCAATTCAGTTCCACCCCTTTTTCCCTGGGCACTTTCTTATAGACCATGTGCCAGCACCAGCACTTGGCAATTAGAATGGCCTGATAGTACAGCCAATAGCTTTGTTAATTTGGAATAAAGAATAAACATTTTTGTAAGCCACTTCTAATGTGTGGAGGAATGGTTAAGTTATATGTTTTATATGTTGAAGGTTGGTTAGTCTCATTTTTTTTAATGACTATAAATTAGTTTTATAAGGTTTATAAAACATCTCTAAAACATTTTAAACAATAAAACAATGTTCAGTGCACCAGTAGCAGCTGATTCAACAGACACAATAGAAAGTTTAATCAGGCAGCAATTCTGTGAACCAATTAATCTGCTTAAAAATTAATCTGCAACTCTGTGAACCAATGTAAAACTGCCACTAATTCAGCTGTGCTGAGAGGCAGAATGATCAGTTTCCCTTGCCATGTTGTTTGGAAAGAGGGATTTAACAGTTTGACAGCACTGACTGATTAGGACTTGTCAGTTACAATTTATCACGAGAAGACTCCAAGAGAACCTGGAAATATAACCTTTCAGGAACTACTTCCTGTGCAAAGAGATCATAATCTTTCGATTGAGGAAGGAAACTGGAGTAAACAGAGGAAACCCACACAAGAATGAGGAGAACATAAAACTCCATGCTGGTGATTTTCTAGGGAAAAAAAACGCCAGGAACCACCAAAACAGAACAATGCTAACCACTAAACCCAGGAACCACCAAAACAGAACAATGCTAACCACTAAACCCAGGAACCACCAAAACAGAACAATGCTAACCACTAAACCCAGGAACCACCACAACAGAACAATGCTGACCAGTGACCACTAAACCCAGGAACCACCAAAACAGACCAGTGTTAACCACTGAGCCAACCATATCAAACTTGAATTGATCTTCACACTAAAGTAACCATATGACACTGTTATTCAGTGCAGCTATATCTCTAGAGTATGGAGTAGCTACATATACAAGTGGGTAATAAAAACATCTTTTTATACTTTTTATATATATAAGAAAATGTCCTCAAACATTTTTAAATCACTTCTCTTTCAGTAGCTAAATTGCTTTGTTAGGAGTTATAAGAGAATGACCTCATCTCCCCATGCATGCACTGTTTCCTCCTTAAAAGGCTAGAAATTCCTTGCTTATATCCTATGCAATGTGTGTGCCAACTTCCTTAACTTCTTTATTTATTATTCACTATTTCTAATGCTATTTACATGTGCCAATATATTGATATATATATTGATATATATATATTGATATATATATATATATATATATATATATATATTGATATACACTACACAACTAAAATTAAGTTAATCTTATGTTTTTTAATTTTTATAGTAGTTGATTGTACTTATATTCATACAAAGCAGAAAGCATAACCACTACAAGCCCTAAAGCCATAACATTTAATGATTTTAATATTACTATACACTCCATGACTTAGAGCCAGGATCTTGACACTTATAATAAGTTAGGCTAAACTATATAGAGGCATTTTTGTTTAGAATTTAGTGTCACTTTAACTAAATTTATTAAACTCGGAAATGTCTGTTTCGTTTTTTCTGAGTTTAATCGGGCGAACACCCAGATGTTTCTTGCGGTAAGTAACATTTTCCATTGAATATTTCCAAGGAAAGATAGCCATACTACACTAATGTAAAGTATGGCTACCGTTTCCATGGATATATGCAATGGAAAAGTTTCCCCCGGTATCGACTGAAACAAATCCCGCAATACTTACCGAGAGAAATGTCTGGGTGTTTGCCCGATTAAACTCAAAAAAGCAAAAAATGAGCTTTTCCGAGTTTAATAAATTTTGCCCATAATTACCTAAACCCAAAGAGCATTTTAGCTGACATACCTCCATATTAGTATTTACATATAAGGCAGTGCAAACAGTACATAGAATCCATTTTTCTACTTTAGTCCCTCTCCCACCCATCCCCTGGGATCAACCAAATCTAATCTCACAAAAGGACACAATAAGGAAGTGTATTACTATTTAGCGGGTACCTTACTTATAGTAGAAAATGGTGGAAAAGTGAAGATACCAGCTTAACAATCACCATGCAGCTTGAATTTTTATATCGCTTCAATTTATAACATTTTCTTAAGCAATTCAGATTTCCAGAAGAAAAGCTCTCAGTATGGATTTTAGCAGGCGTTTAGTTCTTCATTAAACCTTTAGGGAACATTTCTCTAGACATCTTAAGCAACCAAGAGCTTAAAATCAGTAGGGTTGAAATTGTCCTTCAATATTTAATTAAAATATCTTTGATCTAATTTCCGGCATCTATTATAAAGTGTGACAGAAGGTGGGAATCAGATCAAAGGGTTGAAATGAAAACACTGGAGAATACTTTCATGCAAACCGATTATGTGGTTGTCTTAAAAGCCTACCGTAATTTTCCTATGCTTTTCCAGTACCAAGTTTGCTGTGCCAGTTTTTCAAACAAATGTTATGTTTGCTGTGTGTTAAAGTCACAAATGTCTCTTATTTAAAGGACTTCTTGTACCACTTGCACAAACTATTTTAAACAAAGTTTTACAGGCACTCAAGTAGAGGGAAAGATAAATGATTCCTACAGTCAGTTGGAAACTCTTGTCGACCATTCCACAAATGGTATGTTTTGTTCTGTTTTGGAAACTATGAACTATATTAATGCAGCGCGTATTTGGCACAGACCTCTCACTATGGGACCCTTCTCCTGTATAAGTGCTCCACACTACTACCCATGACCCAGAATTCCAAGAGGTATTAGCCATATATATGGACAAGTGACATCTTTTAATATATTCAACAAAAATTCCTGGATATAGGAGTGATACACAGTGTATATACCTGTATATATAGTATATTGTAGATCAGCAGAAAGAAGGCCCAGGCATAGGTTCCACTTATTTTAGTCTCATTATATTCTCATTTACTTGAACAAAGCTTACTTTGAATTTTCATCTAAATTAATATGCATAAAAATGCTTCTTTCGAACTGAATTAATCATGTTTGCAAAGGAATTTGTCAATATTACAAGCATTTAATTCTGTGTGGAATAGAATGTTTACTGTTAGCTGACTGAACAGAGACAATGAGATGTGAGCAAATGGACTCAGAGGAGATGACCATAGAGATATTTCTACAGAAATATAGAGCTACATGTTAGGATATCGAGACTGTCCCCTGGACAGCGGAGTTTGGTACGGGTTTTTTTCAGAAGCGTAGGAACTTTTCCACAGTGGCTTCCTTACAGCACTGTAATGGAAAAGAAAATCACTATAAAAGATTCAAACAATACCACTTTTGCTTATAAGATATAAATTTAGTTCCTTTGAATTGAATTAACAGCACTAAACCTACTAACACTGTACAGAAATACCCCAGTGCAGTAGGCCATAAACAAACTAATGAGCAATTATTCTTTCATGTCTGAGTATTAAACTGATCAAAACGAATTACTAATCTGATCAAAACTAATTACTTCTAATTGCTGTCATGGACTACTGCAGCGGTGCACATTTTCAAGTATAACAAACCCATTAGTTCTTGCAGTTGGAACTTTAAATTACGTTTGTTAAAGGTATTGTACAGATATGCTTAAATTAAATGTAAATATATTCTTTTAATGCAAATAATTATTTTGTAGTTGTGGTGAAATTAAATGAAATAATACAGTAATTTAGGGGGATATTTAATGCAGGAGTAACAGACTATTGGTAACAACATTGCTGTTTTCTCCGATTTACTAAACTCTTCTAAGACAATTTTATTGACAGCCTAAATATTCCCTGCGTATACTGGCATAAACCCACAAATTTCCGATAGAGTTGGTCCTGTCAACTTAGCCAGATCTCTATATCGATATGCAATAGTAGGTGATCGCAATAGAAAGACACTGTAAAATGCTCCCCTGTCAATGAATCAGTATTTATCTATAATGATTTATTTTGATGGGGAAACATTTTTATTGATCTTTTATAAATCAGTGGAATTGAAAAGTACAGGGAAATGAAAATCAATAGAGAAACAGGGCAAAACTAAGTGGAACGGCTGAAAAAGTCTTAGTAAATATCCTCTCGCTCTCTCAGTAAAAAGTGAGGGGGTTATTCACTAAAGTCCGAATTGTTGCGAATTCGCCAGATAAAGACAGTTGCAACAGGCTGCTACTGTCACAGTCACGACTTTATAATGAGAATATTGTCGCAGTCGCGACTTTGTTATGGGAAAATTGTAGCGGATTTGCTATGGGAATCCGCTGTTTGAGAATTCGA
>WMED01009082.1:0-16521 GCA_019650415.1 Pipa parva | reverse complement strand
CTCTCTCTGTATATATATAGTAGTATATTCCATACTACTGGTCTGCGTAGCCGACATTTTCATTTAAAGCGTTTCACTAAAGACAGATTCAGATAATCTTACTGAAACATTTGACTTAAAAAATATAGATATGCAGCAGAATTAGCCACTTAAATACAGCTGAAATCTCATGCCTTGCAATTATCTACCTTTAAAACACATCATTTTCTGTTGAAGTAACACTGGAGAAATAACAATTCCCAATACAGCCCTTGTTAAAATGTTCTATTTGAAACTGAATTCTAGATTATTTTCCCTTTGTTGATTGCAGCCATTTTATATCTGTTGGGGACTGTGGATTAAGCGCCCTATTATTAGCGTCCCACTCAAGTCCTTGTCATGGTATTTTGGTGAAACTCTTGCAAGACTTTACTAATAAAGGTTTAATTAAATGGGCAAAATTTATTAAAATTGGGAATTACCGATATCACGATATCGATACTATCGATATTGATATTTTACCGATATCGATATCGTGATATCGGAATTATACTGATATTGATATCACGATAGTGATATTTCAGCCGTTCTACCATTGAAATCAATGGTGCGGCCGAAATTCGAAATCACGATATCAGTAGTATTGATATCGCGATATCGGTAAAATCCCGATATTGTGATATCAGTAAAACCCATTCGATATCACGAATTCACGATATCAGTAATTTCCGATTCTAATAAATTTCGCCCATCATAAGTAAGCTTCCAATACCATAACGTTCGCTAACTTATTTGAGATTGTAAATGGTCTCAATTAAATGGTCTTTGTATAGCCTGAATGCCTTTAATTTCTCAAGTGATTTATATTGGTTGTACTTATTTAATGTTTAATTTTCGCGAACGGCTTCCTATCTCCACGGAACTCTAGATAATACATATTTGATATAAAACTTGAAGAATTTGTGCATGCGCAGATCAAATACATAGTAGGTATCAAGTCATTTTACATATTTTTATTTAGTGCCCCAGAATTGGAACCTACTTCCATGGATACATTTATATTCCATTTATATTATGTATATATTTTTATTCAGTTAAAAACTGTTAAATAACTGTATAATATGCATGGACTATCCTTAACAATCAAAATGCTGACAGGTGTAGTGAATGACATTCACTAATGTACCCTAACTATAACTAAAGTTCAGGGTCTTCTAGCCTATGTTATGAAGCAGCAAATGCGTACCTTTGCGCTGTAGAGCTATCTTATAGAACTGCTGGAGGTAGTTTCTTATGGCTCCCATGTTAAATCCCTATTAATAAGATAATGAACCAGGACACATCATTACACATATTGTTTGATTGGATAGGGAGCGTCATGTGGTACATTAAATTGTGAATATCAATGATTGTTTTCACAGCTTTCTCATCAGGGGTGGAACTGAAATGCTACAAAGACTGCCATATATAGTAAGTATGAAAATAATTCATACTATTAATAATCAAGTAGGTGGTTAGGAAGAGAAAAACTGGGTTTATTGTGTTGCTGGCTTGTAGGCTACATGAACAAATATGATTTATTAGGAGACTTTAGTTCTTATTAAAAAAAGGGAACATTATTTACTTCAATGTTACCATGTTCTTTGTGTCTGTAAAAGTTCTATAATATATACACTATTAGAATGTTAAATGGAAGTAAGAAACAGCAAAATTTGCAGGTACAAGATCTGCATTTGGAAAACTGTCAATATCTATCAATTTACAATTTGTTCAGATACCAAAATGTTTTATACTGTATAACTGAAAAATTGCAATATACTGTATATTGTACCAATGTAGAAATATTTCTCTCAAATGAAAATAAAAATTTACGAAAAATAATAAAAAACAGATGGACACACACACATTATAATAGTTAGATTATGTATTCCCTTTATGCAGTAGTTAGTACCTGCCATAAGTGGTCCATGGATGGTCAAATAGTGGACTTGGCTTTCAGCATTTGAGGGATGTGCTGGAACAGGACAATACATGGAGAGGAACTTTACAGATCACAGGATTAAAATATCTGCCGCTAACATTTTAATGCCAGATGCTATAGAACACCTTCAGAGGTCTGGTGGACTCCGTGTATCAATTGGTCAGTCTTTTTTTTAATGGATTAAAACAATGACAGACAGGTACTTTTATTGTTATGTTTGATCAGTGTTTTTATCTTATAAAGGGAAATAAATGGAAGCTATACCTTCAAAAAAAAAAAAAACCTTTTTATTTTCCATTAAAAAAATAATAAAAAAGAAAATATTTGTGTAGGATTAAAAATAGTAAAGGGAGCAGGATTACAAAGCATAGAGGTCAGCAAACAAGAAAATAATAATAATACAAAAAAACTAGCTTAGAAAACAATATTCAGTAAGAAAATCTAAAAAAAGAGATGCACCAAGCGAATCTGTTTAGCAGAACATTTAGGAAAATAAATGCGTGACATTGGATCTGTTTAGAAGCTTTAATAACTGGAATTCAGAAGAATGAACATTAGAAACAAATCTAATTTATTTGGTTGTATGACTACAGCCAGAGTAGAAAGAACACTCTCTGGCATGCTAAAATTACTTAGCAAGTTATAAGAAAGACCAAAGTACTTCTAAAAGTAAAGCGAGAGCATTGTTGACCATTAAATTAATTTACCCTCCTCCTATACTCCAAAGACATTCAGAGCCTCATTGACTAAAGGATGAATTTACCTTTTGAATTCACCTTGTTGCAATTCGAGCCGCATCGCCAAAATAGTCACAAATTCACTTTTCCTTATTCACTAAATGGCGAATAGTCTTGTTGTACAAGTCGACAATGTCGATCGTTGTTGAATATGATGTATGGCATCGTCAGTCAGATAGAAGTAGAATGCGAAGCCCTTTCATCAGCCCTCTAATTAACCACTGCGGCGAAGTCAAATGGGTGAATTTGGAACAGTTCCCCTAGTCACGTTCGCTCTGACACACTCTGCTGCTGAGTCAAAAGTAGAAGTACCTGTGCGCTTGCAAGAAAAGTGAAGCGAAGTGATCTAGAAGATTGCGACTATCGTAGTTGGAAAAAACTTGTAGCATATTCATTGCAGAGTTTGCTCAATAAGAAAACATGGAGAAGTGGCCAATAGATGTGAATACAGAGCTTTAAGTAACTATTTAGCTTTTAGTCAATCAGTGCCCAAATTATTAATGGGCAAAAAATGAATTCTACTAAATTGCCTTATTGACAACATCCTGTGCTTTTTTAGCATTTTTCCTATGGTTCCTTGTTTCTAAGTGGATTTCCACGATCGTTATACTGTTACCAACCACTAATGTAAACATTTTAGGCCTTAATAAAATACTATTCAACCTCTGATTTCAATCATTGAACCACTTGACATAGCCTAGTGCTATTTTCTATTAATTTAATTCTAATTGCTCCTTGAAATACTCGATGCGATTTATCCTTCAGTGTTAACATACATATTTGCATTCAATAACATATGGTGGCTTTTGAAGGCTCCCCTGCCAATATAAAATCAAAGCCCTTAGTGGCCAAATTACCTAGGAAAACAGTAGAATGTTTGCTTGAGCTTACCAAGCATTAACCTGTAAGGTCTCATATATATGTGAGAACTACTGTTTACCCACCACATACAGTACATTATTTGCTGTTTTAAATCTCTATGGCAACAAAGTCCACTTCTAAATATAGAAATATACATTCATAAAACAATTTAGCCAACACCAGACCTCGTATTTCCTGCCTGATGGAATCTACTGCTGTACATTTGCCAGCATGAGACAGCCGCAAGAAAGACATACTGGAGGAAAATATGAGACATTACTGTTCACAGGTAGAAGGTGATTTTTTGGAAAATAAAAGAAAACTTCATAAACATTACCTTTAGAAAGACTGGAAGGTCTAATCATGTTTTGGTAGAATATGTACCCTGCTTTGTTTATGGATTGTCTAATGATATATTGCAGCGTAAAACATCCCTCACATATGCAATGGAAAGCTTTATACTTTAAAAAAAGAATTTTAGACATTCAGGGAAATTTCTAAAGATCATTTTGATTTTTACTTCGGGCTTTGATTTTTTTCGTCATGTTTTTCTAAGTTTATGGAATTATTTTCCATTAGTTGCCCTTTTTTGGTGAATAAAAAAAAAATGCAGATAATGAAAAAGATTGAGATATAATAATATAGATCTGTTAAAACTGGAACACGTTGCACTTTGGTCAACAAAGGTCCTGTTCCTTTTAATAGTGACATCACTGGTCTTTTTTAACAAGAAAGCTTAACTGACCAAGCTAAGCTGCAGGACCATCTCATTAGGGAATAATGTGTTTTTTTTAACACTCTTAACCAGAAGAACACTTTGAGGTTATAAAAGAGGTCTTATGGGGCTTTATAAATATTGATATATTAGTGCTATTTGTTGCTAATTCATTATCGTTACCTCAGTCGAATAAGTATTTAACTTTTATTCAAAAAAAATCCCCCATTGCATATTGACTTAAACTAAGTATATTCCTTTTAACAACACAATCCAAGTTTATCTTGTCTGGAAATTTCGGTTCGTGGTTGCACAAAGGATCACGGCTTAAAGGAAAATCCTCACAGCAAAAGTTTCCATTTATAAATTATTTATACATTTATTTTTCCCAGATGAAGAAATGTGAGCATCACAGGAGTGTGGGCTTATCAGCAAAGCATTCATAGGCTGATAATGGCTTGTAGAAGGTTTTGAATGCCAGATCTACAGATTTTCTTTAGGAATATGAGATCTTTGTGATCATTAAAAGCAAATGGTTCTATCTGTCTGTTCATGGACTTCAGAAGAGTGTTGGGATTGTAGGTACACCGGGGGTTATTTATCAAAGTGAGAATTTGACTGTCGAAGTGACACTTCGAGTGGCTACGCTCTGATTCTCTACTCATTCACTAAACAGAGAATTTCCATAGTGAATTTGTGACCACATCAGTATTCCCATAGTGAAGTCACGAACAAATCAGTAACAGTTTATGGTGTAGTGTTCCTCTGTCATTAGCTGGCGAATTCGCCACATACTGTAGCAGAGTTTGCTGAATACCTGAATATGGGGGAGTGGCGAATTCACACCATTACGAGACTATTCAGACTTTGATAAATAACTCTTATGAATGCAATGGGACTGTAAGTATGTAATATATGCTTTATGTGATTTGCTTTAAATGTGCTGAGTTCACTGGCTAATTAAAATGAAAGGGTTTATTTATCGTAGAGTAAATAGGCATGACAAAATTAATTTGTTAATTTGTTAATTAATTTGTGTCCATTCACCCATAGGGGAGGAAAGTCAAATTCAATCCATTCCCTCTTTTAATGTATGTTTTACTCAATACACTGTTGCTATATACTAAAATGGTATCTGAGTAGATTAGGATCAACCATCTCATCAATTCATTCATTTCCCTTCATAATTTATAATAAGAATGAAGCTATCTTTATTTAGCATAATGAATTCAGTAAAAAGAAAATGTGCTCTAGGGGGTATTGGGTTTATGCACTACTACATATGCACAGTATATTTACAGCGCAGAGAGGGTATTTTGTCCACTGTAGCTTTAATGGTGCAAATACAACAACATGTTTGGGGCTAAAGAACCCTTTTCCATGTGACTTTAGCTTTTTTGTGTTAAGCATAATAGTTTCCTTTACTTTGCTCCTCAAAACTAAATGACTACATCATAATATATGCTAGGCATAGAGTCGACATATTAAGATTAAAAACTGTGTTTCAAACTGTTTGTAAAGCGATTCTGTATAAGAAGCACCATTGGACTATTTATTACAGAAATCATGTGTCTTTTATAGAGAAATATACAGAAATATACTTCATAATGTAGCACAGTAAAGATGCACAGATGCATGATACAAGTGTATGTTCTTTACATTTACACCATCCAACTAATCTGTTCAACTCTGGTGCATTTTAATTGGCCTGACTCTTGCATTTGATTCATCACCATAGGACTACCTACTCCACTGCATAGTGAGTAGGGAGAATATGTTAAGTTTTGTGAGCCAAAGTCCTGCTAATGATGTGCTGGAGGGCCAAAATATGCTTGAAAAAAACTGTGGGTCCCCACCTATTAACTTTTCTTGGTGTTAGAAACATGAAATGCCAAACAAAAACTGCCCCCCCTCCTGAGACCTCTACTTCAGGGTTAACTTTACATAACCACCAGAGACTAGGAACTAATTAGCAGGGATGTGCAGCTAATCCAAATACGGACTACACATCCTTACTAATTACTAAAAATTGTAAGAAATGATAATCACTAAAGACAGCACAAAACAAATCTCTGACAGACGCATTCTACAGTAAGATGGACCCATTATGATTTTATTATTCTAGACTGGATGAGTTAAATTTATGTTTGCTGCTCATTAAGACGACGAAAAAAAAAATCACTACACACTTATTTAGTTTTTTCCAGTTAAAACAAATTCTATACTATCATCATCCTGCTAACAGGTAGGTTGTCTGAAGTGCTATAAAGTCATAAATAGATCTGTTGAATTACCTGCAGTAGATAAACAAACTGGTAATTCTATGGTTTCATTGAAGAAAATCACCAAAATAAACCACAGGGATGTGGATTTTCTAGACTTAAATTGAGTTCCCTGTATAAGAAGACATCTTAAACAAAACCTGTCATCAAAGGACACAAGTTATCTCTAAGTGTACACACCATTTTACAAGCAATTTTAGCATGGGAAAGGAAGGGCATGGGGTCTACTCATCAAAGTCAAGAAAAGCAGAGGAGAAAATACAATAATAAGCAAAAGCAGATATTTAAAGAATATGTAAAGGAAAAGGACTTAATGACCGGAAAATGACTATATATCCAAAGTGTAAAAAATAAAAGCAAAGGTTGTGGGAGTTTAACTCGCTGGGACACAGTTATGTCCAAAAGTACATGCATTTTAATATTTAAAAAAATATATCTACATTTCACATATTTCACAGTTGCTAAATGATGTTTCTTGCTTACACAGCAGCATCTCATCATACATTGGCTGCTTATTTATTTCCCAGGCACATTCACAACCTTTTAAAAGCTTATTCAGATGTGGTTTTAATATGCCAGCAGCTGGTCTGGAACTTTTCTTATTAAATATAATAAAATAATAATAATAATATATAATAATGACAATATTAATAATACAACAATAATAAAAATAAGAATGATAATGATATTATTATTGTAGGTGTGATAAATGAGAAACACAATAAAACCTAAAGCGCTGAGAACTGAGTCACCATTAAGAAGTTTTAGCTCCTGCATCACATTGTTTCCCAACAGTACAAGTATCCATTTTGATCTCTCAGACACATAGGGTCTCATTGACTAAAGTTCGAATTCACATGTCAAATTCACTTTGCTATCATTTGAGTTACATCGACAAAATAAACGCAAATTCACTTCTCACTATTGACTAAGTGGAGAATACACTTGTCGAAAAGGCGGACTCTGTCGGATGCATAGTGTGGCGTAGTCAGTCAGGTAGAAGTAGGATGAGAAGTCATAGAATAGAATTGAATGCCTTTATTGTCGTTATACACAAGTACAATGAAATTAAAAGCCACTCCTTCAGTGCAGGCATACATTCATACCTAATTAAATACCTAAATAAAATATTAATATGAATATTGCACACTATGGATATTAGTGAGGTAATTAAGATTGTCAAAGTATTGCACAATAAGAATGCCAGGGGTCGAGAGGTTATATTATGAAATGTATTCATATATGAATTTAGTGTGATGATGGCTTTTGAAAAAAAAACTGTTCTTGAATCTGTTTGTTCTTGTCCTGATGCACCTATAGCGCTTCCCTGAGGGTAACAAGTCAAACAGTTCAAACCCAGGATGTGAGCTGTTTTTGATTATGTTTTTTTCTCTATTGAGGTAGTGTGATGTATAAATGTCCATCAGGGAGGTAAGAGGGCAGCCAATTATCTTTTTTTACTGTCTTGACTACACTCTGAAGCCTTTCCCTGTCAGCCAAGGTGCAGCTGCCGTATCATACTGAAATACAGTATGTCAGCAAGCTCTCTATAGACGATCGGTAGAAGGTCAGTAGCAAGGTGTTATTCAAGTGTAGCCTCTGTTGGGCCTTCTTAATGACCGCCATGGTGTTCACCTTCCAGTCAAAGTCAGTGGAAATAAAGATACTGAGAAACTGGAAAAACAGAGCTCTATTCAACTATTCAGATTTTAGTCAATGAGACCCATAAAGATTAATGTAGATTTGAGCCACAGACCCAAGTGTTTACATGCCTGAGAGAGAAAGTGGAGTTTTTCTTTCATGGAGTAATTAGTAAGCTAAGGGAATCATGGTGCTTCTTTCTTTCACAAGATCTGGAGGAGTGTGAAACTATCATGAAGCCACTTTTTGACTCTGTGTTAACTATGTGCTTCTTTCCCATATGCATCTAGTTATGCTACAACTAAAGTGAACTTTGAGTATTTACTGTGCCAAGCAGTGTGATAACCTCTTTTCTCTTTGGAGCACCTCTGAATGGCGTACGGTGGAAATGGGGAAAGAGAGTGGGAAGAATCCCTTGAAATGCTGTGTTCAGTGGAAACTGGGCCCCATGCTCCAGGGAGCCCAGCTGCTTCATCTGTGGCCCCTGTAGTGTATTTCTGGCAGAAGGGGCCCTGGTGTAAATCGTGCACTGGCGTGAAAGAAGAGACCCTGCGCAGATGATGCCCCAGGGCCTGCCTCCCCGAAGTACTATCCCTTGGCTTTGCTACTTTGAAGATAAACCAATAAATCTACACCAAGGTGATGAGCTTGTAGAAGGATATTTACAAAAGTCAAAAAGTTTTGCCACCTGCTAATGCTGGTGAAATAGAAGTCATTAATGAATATCACTATTTTTCACCTATTTAAGAAACCATTCAGCCAAATTTTTTTCAACCAAAAGCGTCAACCTGTTTTAGGCTGCTGAAAACCCATTATTCCTTATCGAGTTGATCTGGTTATTTAGACACCGTCAAATTAGTTTTGCCAATGAAAAGGAACGGGGATAAGAATATAAGTAGGAAATGGAACTGCATTAAAAACATTGAATAGTGTTGCTGCTGATTCAGTCGATCGATATTGGCAATTTTTTTTTTACTCTATATAAATCAGCAGAAACGAAAAGTCCAGCAAAGTGAAAAATAACTTTGAAAAGCATCGATAAATGGTAAAATGAATGGAAGTGCCGTAAATATCACCATTTGTATAGTGGTAGGATTTTTTTTTAAACTCAATGGGCAGTTTTATATTATTTTGTACTAGATCCACTTTGTCCCTTTCAATATATAAAGTATTAGTAACCACCAGTAATGTATAATTTCTGCAGAGCAAACAGTAATGTGTTACTGCTGTCAATGAAACATTATTCCATTCGATTCAACCTATTTCTAATAATCTGACTGTTTGCTTCTGTTTCAAAGAAACCTAAAATCCAATTAGAACAAAAAGCAAAGTCAATGTTTTCGCAAAGAGCATTGTATTGTCGCAAAGGAGAAATGAATTCTTTTATTTTTAAAAGACTGCGTTGCGCGGAACAATACCAAAGTCATTTTTAATATGAATTGCAGTAATATGCTGTACAGCGGAGTTAAGCAGAGAGTGAATTTTTATGCAAATTCCTATTTGTTTGCTGCTGTTTGGCAGTTTGAGAAAGACATAAAACTCCTGTGGTTCTAAAGAAAAAGTACGTTTTAAAAAAATATACTGAATGTAGCAGAAAAAAAGAACTAGAATGAAAGAAAATGTTTTCCTTAAAAACTGAATAAATATAAAGAGAAGAAGATGCATCTGATTGCTGGTGTTATATTATTCTTGTTTCTATTAGAATCAAAGAAAAATCAAGAACTTCTATTTTTTTAACAGATTTTTTTTTTTGTTTTAATCCGGTTGTTATTTCATTTCTAAACAGATTTAATATATTTTTTTTTTTTTTATTCACAACAGAAATTCATTTTATCTACAATTTGAATTGTTTAAAAATTTAGGAATGGCGTTCAGCCACTGAATAATGTATAGAAATTGTGCTTTAAAACACCAGAGTCGTCTGGGGAGTATCTGGAAACCAATCACCTGTGTCCTTAAGAAGATCACAGGGAACTAAAAGCATTTATAGGGCCCGATTGTCTAAAGCTTGAATTCACCTGTCAAATTCACTTTGCTACAATTTGAGTCACATTTCCAAAATAGTCACAAATTCACTTCTCATTGGTGAATAGTTTTGTTGAACAAGCAAACAGCAGCGGTCACTGTCGGATGCATTGTGTGGCATAGTCAGTCAGAGAGAAGTAGAATGTAGATCGCTGCCCTCAGTTCCCCAATTTTCCACTCTGATGTGTTGAAGTCAAACAGGTAAATTCAGAGCAGTACATCTAGTTGCATTCACTCCTTCACTTGGTTAATAGTAGAAGTAGCTGTGCCGGCGCACGCAACATGATACACAGTGATCTGATAAGATCGCACCTATCGTAGTCACCGGAATTCACGCCATCACAGAGTTTGCTCAATAAGAGAACATGGGGAAGTAGTGAATTTACAGTTTTACGTGACTATTTGGTCTTTAGTCACGGGGCCCTTAGTGCTGGACAGCATCACATCACTACCAGGAGAAACGTATCTGTCCAACTAAAAAATGGTGTTATTATTTCTCAAGATTCCATAACATATCATCTTTATGAATAAACCCTTCTGTTCTCATCTCTCCACTGGCATTCATCAATACCCCAGCCTAAACAACCATCATGGGTGCATGATGTCTTATTCTATAAACTGTTAAATGTATTGTAGTACTAAAAGAAACACAAGTTTGAAAAATTAAACAGACATACATGGCACTTCTATCTGTTAGACTCCCTGAGTTACAGTGTTCTATGAATTCAAGGCTCTTACCCTATTCCAAAAACAAGTAAAGAATATAGGAAAGAATGCAGTCGGAGCATGCAACAACCAATGATTAGCGTTTAGTTCAAATGTGAAGAGCATATATTCCATCTTTTCACTGGTCAGTATGAGAAATTCATCACTGATTTATTGTCAGTCCTATGTCACATATAATGTAAAACATGAAAGATGGCAGCCTTAAAGGAACAGTCTGGACAAAAATTTAAAAATAAAAACACCTTTATGTTATTTGCTAACTTTTATTAAATGCAATTTATTATCAATTTAAAAAAATAAATTCTTACCTGTAAAGAAGTGTTGTAAAGCAATTCCATGTTGCAGGCTCCATCTTCAGTCTCTGCCGGCGACTCTACGGCATCCCGATTCACCTGATCCCTCTAAGAAGCGCAGTCCTCTCTAGCTGCGCTGATAATGAAGCCCCACATCAGCACTTCCTATGTCACATGGGAGAGCGTGCACGTGATAAATGCATCCTCCCTGGATGACGTGCACACTTTCCCATGTGACATAGGATATGCCAATGTGGGGCTTCATTATCAGCACGGCTAGAGAGGACTGCGCATCTTAGAGGGATTGGGTGAATCAGCACGCCATAGAGTCGCTGGCAAAGACTGAAGATGGAGTCTACAACACGGAAGAGCTGTACAGGTAAAAAATTACAGGCAAAAAATGTATTTATTTTTTTAAATTGATAAATGGAATTTAATAAAAGTTAGCAAATAACATAAATAAAGGTGTTTTTTAATTTTTGTCCAGACTTTTCCTTTAATCCAATTCAACAGAGTTTGTTTTTCAGCACCGCTGCATAACATAGCAGCATATTAATACAGAGCACATATAGAGCGGAATGTATAAAAGTGGCAACCATAATCTTATTAGTTGCTATAGGATGCTAGATCTCAGTATATAATTGTCCCTGACCATAATTGTTCCATTCCATTGATTGTATTTTAGTCTGCTGCAATGGAATAGCTTCTATAAATAATTTGGGAAGCTTTTGATCTTGTTTCATGTATATTTCCAATTTCCTAAAAATTAAAAAGGGTTAATATATTGTAACCATTTTGAAACTGCATCTATATTCTCTGGAAGGTTTTTTTTTAAGGAAAAACAAATATTAGTTTCTTATTCATATTTTGCAATAAACTCAACATTTTTTTTTTTTTTTTTGACTATAATAAATTAGATGGAAGTGACATGACCTGAACTTGCTTAAGCAAATACAATGAATGTGTGATATAAAAGCTTATTTAAATGAAGAGTAATGATTCACAGCGCCATCCGAAATATTATGCGTCTTGCAGTTTAAAATAAATAAATAAATAAAAATCCTCTAATTATATTTAATATTTCCAGAGAGATTTTAGCAAAGCGCTGAGATAAAATGTTTGCCACATCTAAAGTTTGTGATGTGTTTTCTGTAATCCGGGAGTGATTAAGCCTTTATTAATAGTTATTTTACATTTCTATTTGGACGATATACATAACTCAGTAAGGTACAGGAACAAAAAATGATAAAGTAAAGGTGAGGACTGAGTAAATATCTAAGCTATAGGTGAAAGATGAGAATAGTATTTCAATGGGAGGTCAAAAGAGGCTGGGGCATAGTCATGAAATTCTGAACAATCCCGTAGATGGTTCTAACTTGCATTCATTCATCACTTTCCCATATTCGAGTATTCATCAGACTTTGTGATGTGGCAAATTTGGGACTGATTCACACACTTATGATGTTGCAGATTTAGGTTGCTCTTCACACCACTTTGCGTGCATGTGCACAATTAATTTACCTATTCATTAAGTGCGGGAGACTGTTGAAATAGCGAATTCCCCAAGGTCTATTGTGTCAAATTTGACAGTTTTATTTCACTAAAGTGGCAAATTATGGAATTAATGACAGGTCACCTACTCTCAACTTTACTATGTTACACTAAGCAAGAAACTGCATCTAATTCTAATGCTGTTCACTTCTTATGGGAATCTGCCAATTTGACAGTCAAATTGTCATTTTGATGAAGAAGCCCAAATTATTTAGAATGGGTAAATATATCATTCATTTGGTACCACAGTTAAATGAAAGATATTCTCTGTTTATAGAGATTTATCTTTTATTAAACAGAGAACATGCACATTGTGTGTAGAAAACAAGCCCCCCACCCCTCCCCCATGCACATAATTTAGAATTTTTCATAGATACTATTAGAACATCACCTCCACAGGCTGAATATATTAATATTGGGCCATATTCATCAAGCAGTAAAATGCTTCCATTTGGCCCTTGTCGTTTCTGCTGTTTATCAAGTTTTGGACCATTTTGGCTGCTTTGCAGATTTTCCTTCCTTTTTTGAGCGCAATTTTTTTTTTTGTCACCAATAAGTATTTCATAAAAGTTTTTGGATTTTGATACCTTTAACCTTGACCTGGCAGTAAAAAATATATTTTATTTCAGATTTAAGGAGATGCGAAATGACAAAAATGTTGATAGTAATGAACTGAAAAGATAACATTGCATTGAAAAATTATAAAAAAAACTTGACTGTTTTGATTTTATTTAAACACTATTTTTCCCTAAATATGTAAATAGTAAATATGCCCATATCAGGGTCTTATATTCTATGCCTTTTCTTAGGCAAGCAGCCAGAAAAGAATATTACTGTCTGTTTAAGGGAAGCCTAGTGAAACAGACAGAAATACTTATGAGTCATTGCTTATAATTTGACTGCTTTTTCTGCCTGCCTTAAGGAAATGATAGTGTAAAGGTCAACTTTGCTTTATCAGTTAGTGTAACATTGCCAAGATTCTCCCAGAAAAAAAATGTAGGTTAGTTTGTTCACATTCTCATCCAATATGACAAAATAACTCAAAACAAGTTGCTGTAAGTGGAGCACTCTGCATTTTTATGCTTTCACCTGTTACTATGACAACACAACAAGAAATTTATTAAACTCGGAAAAGCCGTTTGTGCTTTTCCAAGTTTATTAACTTGGGAGAAGGCTTTGAAGTTTCTCCGGGTAAGTATCACAGGATTTGACTCGTGCGTTACTTGCCGTGATAAACTTTTTTTATTAAATATATCCATGGAAAGGTATCTATACTGTATGTCTACCCTTTCCATGGATATATTTAATAAAAAAAGTTTCTCACGGCAAGTATCGCACGAGGCAAATCTCGCATTACTTACCGGGAGAAACTTCAAAGCCTTCTCCTGATTAAACTCAGAAAAGCCATTTCGCCTTTCCAAGTTTATTCCTGCTAGATCTTGGCGGTTTCTCATGGTAAATATTGTGAGATTTTTTTTTGATAGATATTTACCGATAGAAACTTTTCAATCGAATTATTTGATGGAAAGGTACCCATACTTTGCATTAGTAGTATAGCTAACATTCCGTCAAAAAATTAAATTGAAAATTTTCTGGGGGTAATTCAGGAAGTGCGAACTTACCTGGCGATCCTTCGATTCACTTCACCGAGACTGGTATGCGCTCCCTGCTCTCCTGCATGCAGAGATCAGTGAACACTTTAAAGGTATTCCAGTCTGGTGAGGCCTTTAAAGAGTTTGCTGATCTCCACGTGCAGGAGAGCAGGGAGCGCATACCAGTCTCGGTGAAGTGAATCGAAGGATCGCCAGGTAAGTTTGCACTTTCCTGAATTACTCCCATTTGTCAGTAAATATCAATCAAAAAAATGTTGTGATATTTACCATGAGAAACAGCCAAGATCTATCAGGAATACAGTAAACTTGGAAAGGCGAAATCGGCCTTTTCCGAGTTTATTAAATTTCGCACTAATCTAACATTCTTCCTGAAATAGGTTAAAGTGTTTATCATTTATATGATTTAAACATAAAAAAACAGTACTTGCCTCCAGTACATTCAATGCATGCAACAAAGGTTTAGCTGTTACTTACTACGACATGACCAAGATTAAACAAAAAATGATTATTCCTCAAAACAAGTTGATGTTTATGTTTTGAAAACTTGGTTACTATTACAAAATATATTATCTTATATTTTGGGAAAAACTGTGAACGTTTTTGCTTGCATTAGGGATTTCTTACTGTTAACTAACAGTAGATCTGTATAATTTTATCACTGTGCTGCTATCTAGTTTCATAATGGAAATAAAGACAAATAAGTCTCAAAGGTGTCCAAAACTATTTTATTCATCACTGCAGTTTATAACCACTGACATTAGATCAAAGAGGATCGAGGAGTAATGTTAGAATGAATCCCACTTATACACCCAGTGCAGTGATGTGCAAAAATAAGCATATTTCCAACTCAAAACTATTTGATAATCATAGCCTTGATACAGAGCATACACAATGAGGATAGCTTTCCCAAGGAATAAGCCCCTGCTTATTGATGGAAGGACGGGCATAGCTAATATTTTACTGTGTGTTACTGTATAATAAATATACAATCAATTATATAAGTTCTTTGAAAAAAATAGTAAAATGGATTACTAGTGCAACAACTGCACACCTCACAACACTTTACTCATAGTAGATGCCTCTAATAGCTTTAGTAAACATAGCTGACATTCAATCACTTGCATCATAGTAACTGCTCCAAATGTACATACCGTGCCTTTCCAAAAGTATGACCTAGGAAAAATAAATTGCTCAAAACTACACCAATCCATTTAAATACTTAAAATACAATACAATAATGCCAAAAAATTAAGATGTCTGCTACTTAATCACAATATTTAATTTGTCTTTTGAGTGTACAGTTGTCTTACACCAAACCAGAGTCCTGCCATCAACCCCTACTTCACCACTTTGATCTGGAAAAGTCAAACCAGTGCATTCAGAGCACTGCATCTTGCCAGAT
Source organism: Pipa parva (assembly GCA_019650415.1). Taxonomy (NCBI): domain Eukaryota; kingdom Metazoa; phylum Chordata; class Amphibia; order Anura; family Pipidae; genus Pipa; species Pipa parva. The sequence continues at coordinate 715 of WMED01009082.1, read as the reverse complement.
TAGCCATTTTGATGCAGTCTGTCATTTCTTGATAAATAGGCACAAATTAATTGAGTCTGTGATGCTAAGGGCGGAAAAGCCAGATTTTGCTTTTCCAAGTTTATTCCCGTGAGATCTCATAAGTTTCTTGTGGTAAATATCACAAGATTTTTTTTGATTGATACTAACGACAGAAACTTTCGATTGAGCTTTTCGATCTCGAGTTTTTTGATGGAAAGTAAGCCATACTACTAATGTAAAGTATGGCTACCTTTCCATCAAAAAACTCGTTCGAAAAGTTTTAAGTCGCTAAATATCGATCAAAAATATTGAGCAATTTTTACCGCACGAATAGCTGAGATGTTCTTGGGGTAAACTGGGAAAAACTGAAATCGGGCTTTTCCGAGTTTACTAAATTTCACCAAGAGTTGTATAAGTCACTGCATCACAGAGTTTGCTTAATACTCAGAGTTGGGGAGTAACAAAATGGATGCAAATTTACAAATCTTTGTGACCAGGGATTAATTTCAGGAGGGTTGCTGAACAGTCTTGACCCAACTTTTGGTCACATGACTGTGTCACGTGACTTGCAATTTCATGGTAGCAATACAGTTCTACCAGTAAATTGCAGGAAAATCCACAAACTTTCCAGGGGGTGGGTAAGGGGAGGAGCTCTGAAAATAATTAATTTAAAAAATCAGCACTGTTCACTCTCTCTCTCTCTCTCTCTCTCTCT
>WMED01009081.1:5175-16524 GCA_019650415.1 Pipa parva | reverse complement strand
TTTAACAGTGCCAAATAGGCTGGAAAATAACTGTTGGTGCCTAAACTGTTCCTTTAAAGGAGAACTATAGTAAAATATTAAACCTATGTGATGAATCTAGCAGTAGTACAGTAAAGGGGTAAGTCAGGAACGATCGAACTTACTTGCGATGCTTCTCACCACTTTGCCGAGTTGGGTACGCGCTCCCTGGTCTCCTGCAAGCGGAGATTAGCAAACGCTTTAAAGGTACTTCAGCTCACCTCACAACCACTCGCATATGACATGTAACGCTACATAGGCCCCACCTCCTTGCTCCTTTCAGAGAAATTTTCTTAAAGCAAATGCGCAGATAAGAAAAAAATTATCAATCCGCACATCCTGGGCTGTGGATTGTAAGATGAATGCTGATCTAGCGGCAGTATACTTATTGTACTACTGCTTAGATCCATCAGGTAATTTTAATATTTCACTATAGTTCTCCTTTAAGTAATACAAATATCAATCCTCAGGTTAATTGATTGTCCAGTTGCTAGAGATGACTGACCTTCAGCAACCAAAAACAAAGTAAAATAAAAACAAAACAAAACAGAAAGTCACATAAAAATACGTATTCAAAGACCAGGTTAAGAATTCCACTATTTACAACATAGTAAAAATTATTTTCAAGGTGAACAACTCTTTGTTTATCTGATTTTTATATAGCATTTCTTACCCATAATCATAAAGTGATTCCTACCAGTAGTGCTGAGTGATGTTTACCCTGCTCTTGCAAGCTCACACGTTATTGGTAAAAGTCTACTGCTGGTATTTTAGCTTGCTGAGAAGTAGCAATGACCTGTGTACGAGCACTTTCCTCTCTGTGTAAATATTTGTTTCTGGAAAAAACCAGTTTTGTGATTGGTGGGTTTCCTACTATTAAACAAAGACTGGTTTGACTTAATCCAGAGTCTTGCAATCAAAACTCTGTCCTTAAACCTCTGCTATCAAAGCCAATCTTCATTCTATATTACAAACCTTGATCATTACAGGGGTTTAGTGTCTCCTTAAATCCAGCATATTATTATATATCTGGTCATTAGCTCATTTTCTATGAATATAAGGCAGCCAAATTCTGCCAGTATTTACATGTATTGCTCAGTGGGTCCTGTGGTATACATTTTATTGGCGAGTCCACTGACAGCATTTGTTGTCATCTGTAGACATTATTAATCATCTTGATGCAGAACGGATGTGCTATAATGGGATCTTTATTAATAAATACAGTTGTTTTAACTCCCTATAAAAAGAACATGAAGGACATCTGTCTATTTGTGCATAAGAAAAGCTCTGTTACTTATCCTGTCTCCATTGCTGTTATCGGCATCTCATTTTCATCCCTTTTCTCCTTGATATTAATCTGTGTGTGTGTCAGGGGATCGCTTATCCAAAATATTCAGTGCAGTGTATTTCCTTTAATGAGAAACATAATATAAGAATAAAGATAATAGTCCTCGGAAGCCCAGTTCTCTATGTATTAGTTTAGTAATTACAACTTCCCAATAGAAATGGAATTTGGAAGGTGCTGTGTGAATGGAATGACAATAAAATCATACACATCGAAAACAGCAACAGCTTTACCCATGGACAGTGTCTTTACCCAGTGAAGCATCTTTATTGGAAGAAATAGCAAAGGGCAACTGATACCTGTGGGCTCCATTTACCATTCTAAAGATCTCTGAAGGTCCTTATCAACTTTATTTCCTTATCAATTTTGCCTGCGACTTCTGTGTTCTAAAAAAAAACAAAACTCCTGACTTTTGTCATGTAGGGTCTGGTGTGATAACTTATTAGACAGTTGTGAAAGTGAGGTTTCTATCATTTGTTTTCTGGGAAATCCAAAGTCGTCCGTGGGAGTGAACGTGGTAGATGCGCTGGCAAAGAACAAATGAGGACACATTAAGGTTTTGGACTTTTACTTGGACTTTGATTTGGTACTATTAATTTGGACTCTCATTCACATTGACTATTCCTTTTACCTTATACAGTATTTTGGGGCGCTATACTAATTTGACATTTATACGTGTTGTCATATTTTGTTGTTTTCTGGGAAGTGTAGTTATAGAGCAGTGGTGGCGAACCTTCTTGGCCCTGAGTGCTGAAAAGGTGACGTCACTCACTAGCTCCTTCCCCGGAAGTGCAGGTGCTGATGAATGACATCATTGCACCTGTGGTGAGGGAGGAGCGTTCTCCATCAAGCGAGCGATCTAACTCTGCAATATAGTAAATGTAGGCATTAAACCCCTACAATTTCTGAAACATGGTAACTGCAGCACAAAATTTTATATGAAACAAAAAGACAAATGAGCACTGGCTAGTTCTGCCACTAATACCTTTTTGTAAGTGACATGGGATTGTGGGAATTGTAGTCTTGCTGAGTAGGCAGCAGTATAATGCTACAACCTTAAACTAACTTATTTTGCTAAAACAATATCACAAGCAACAGCTGAAACTGCAAAAACAATATGAAAAAAAGCTGTTTCAGTGACATTTTATGCTTAGAAAGTACTAAAACATGTTATATGGTGTAAATGTATTTTATTATGTTTTCAAGAAGTCATGCGTATTATAAAGTATGTTGCACCCAAGTCTTCTGTAGCTTAAAGGGACATTAAAAGTCAACTCTAGAAAGTTTAGCTTCAAATGACTTAAAACAAAACAAATAAAGTATTAAAGCAGTGGGAAAATCTAAGCAGCTACTAGGCTGTTTAAGAGATGATAGTAGAAAGAGCATCACCGTTATATTTATTATTTTTATACGACCCATCTACAGAAAGACATCAATTAATTAGAAAACATGAGCAAGGTTTTAAAAGTGGCAAATAAAATGGTAAGAACTTTTAACAAGGAGCTAAAGTCACAGGCTGGCTGGCATGCTAAATACCAGCCAGCCTATGACTAGCTAAATCCCCCCATTAGGTATGCAAATCTATTTATCTAACATCTGCCAAAGTCCTCCATTTCATACTGAAATGGAGAACTCCAGCAGCTCAAAAAGCAGGAGCCTTAGGACAGCCCCCTCTGAACAGGCAATGCTGTGTAAGCCACAGCCTACACATGTGCAGATGGGGTCTGTGCCATGGACACAGCACAATGAGCAGGGGTGGCATTCTTAAGTCCCTGCAGTGTGAGCGCTGTGTGTTTTATTGGAAACAAAGACTATGTTGTTTGTTCAAACACTTCTGAAAACTGAAACTTATGACAGCTACTACATATGTTGGTGAGACGTGGGTTCAAGCTTTTACATTTGTGTTCATTATACTTTAAAAATATAACAGGAAAGTAAATTCCTGGTGCAATGTGGTAATTCAATGTATTACGCCTTTATATAAATATAATAGGAAAAAAAGTATAATAGGCATATAATTTGTAAAATAAAGAAAACAGTAGTCCGAGTTATACGATACTTTTGTCTTGATGAGTTTAAATGACAACATTCTGGTCATGAATTTCAAATAGACTATTTATACATTGTGATTTGCAGGTTAATGGCACGGAAATCTAGTTGACCATGCAGCCGATCAGAAACTGCTTATGATGGATGTAATATTCAGGAGCCAATTCATCAAATCATGAGTTCCAAGCAGGCCATTTTTATCCTAATTCATTACAAGTATAAAATGAATCCATAAACAACAGAAGGAAATGTGGGGAAAAAAGAGAATCTAAAAAGTACCACCAATTAAATGAAATGGGAGTTGATAGAAAATGTTAAATTCAGGATAGCTAATTTTTGCCTTGTTAATTAAAAAAACAACAACTCTTGTTCTGTCTAAGGCGAGGTTCATACTGGTGTATTAAAGCAAATTCAGGCCGGCGTATATTCAGTTCATGCTTTTCTATTGTACTTACCCGACAGAGGGGGTTATTCACCAAGGTGCAAATTCGACTGTCAAATTCACAAACAGCGAATTCCCATAGTAAATCCGCAACAATTTCCCCATTGTAAAGTGGCAACCATTTTTAACCAAGTTAACATTGCGACAATTTTATCATTGTAAAGACGCAACTGCGACAGTAGCAGCCTATTGCGAATGTCTTTATCTGGCGAATTCACACCTATACAAAACAATTCGGACTTTAGTGAATAACCTCTACAGTGTGAATGCTCCCTCGGCATTCGCAGGTCCTCCTATTTGACCGCATTCTTCGTGTCACGTATATATACCTATTGAATACGCAGCAGACATGTGTCTGCACATGTGTGTATTCGCATTTAGCGCTAATGTGGCAGGAAAAGGTAAGTGACCTAGGGGTTCGTGGCGTGCGTTTTTTATTTTCAAGCGCAGCGTATATGCTCTCACTTTCATACACCAGTGTGAACCTGATCTAAAGGAGATTTTAAACCTGATAGTCAGAAAACAATAACTGAGACTTTTAAGCGCAAAGCTGTCAATATTCATATCATGTGATATTTAGTCTGCTTTGGAATTAACTCTAATATTTTCATGCAAACCCACCAATGACTTCTTGGGTAGGAATCTGATTCTTCCATTCAGCATATATTTCTATAGAATAAAACTTTAATATCATAGAAGGTATTTTTAATGTTAAAACTGAACACTGGTTAAGTAGTTGAGGAAAAGAGATTGCTTCCTAAATAAATTGGTGAGATATCTGGGAGATGGAATTCAGGATTTCTACTTATACAGAGAATTAAATACATTTAAACAATCTTATTATTAGCCTGAGGGCCTTGTTGACTAAAGGATGAACTCATCTTGCTACAATCTGAGTTGCAACACCAGAATAGTGATGAATTTGCTTCTCCATAATGATGAAGCTGTGGATAGATTTGTTGAATTAAGTCAGTCAAATAGAAGTAGTCATGCAAAGTCATACAGAGTGATGTGAATTCCTCCAGTGAACTGCAGTGACAGCATCCTCACCATACCCCACTAACTGTATATAAGTGAAAAATATATCTGTTTCTATGTGACTTTGTCCCTAGGTCATGTTAAGTAGTAGACTAATTTAGTTGTAGTTGCCATTGTTACTTTTGAATAGTCGCCTTATACCACACCAGAGCCCTGCCATCAACCCCGCAATTTTCCACTCTGATGTGATGAAGTCAAACAGGTGAATTCAGGGCACTACACCTTGTGGAATTTGCAACTGCTACAGCCAGTTGGTCAATAGTCGAAGTACCTGTGCACGCGCATGCAAAGTAATGTGAAGTACTCCTGAAGACCGCAATTATCGTAGTCATGAGAATTAGCCATGTATTTGCCACATTGCAGATTCTGATCAATAAGCAAATATGGTCAAGTGGCAATCAAATGCAAATTCAGAGCTATATGTGAATATTGGCCATTTAGTCAATAAGGCCCTGAGTTGGAACTAATTTGCTGCAATGATAACTTGAGGTTATTTTGCTAGTATGTAACAAAGCACTGAAATAAATTCAAGATTTCAAAGTCATAATTTAGTATTGTTCAATTTATATTATTAAATTGCTAAATAATTAATTATTAAAGAGAAATATATGGGAGAAAATTATAATGGTCATTTAGACCTTTTCTCTGGTTTTCTAATCTATTTGGCAGAGTTTCACATGACTTTTTCAATAGCGAGCTTTCCACTAACGAAAAAGATCGACATCAGAAAAAGTCGCAGTGTAAAAATGATTGCATTTCACATTGATTTTCAATTGGAGCGTCTTTTCAACTATTTTCAATATTGGCAACTTTTTTCGTCGCAAAGAATGATGGGACTTTGCGCAACCATCTCCCTTAGAAAATAACGGGTTTTTGCCATCCTCATTCTGGTGAATATTTTTTGGCATTAAAATTTGTTTCATGGGGCTTAATAAATAATGATCTGCTGGTGACTTTTTCAATGAGTCTTTTCACCATTGAATTTTATCACCGTAACTTTTCGCCACTACTTTTATACGATGAGACTTTTTCAAGGCGGATTTTTTTTTTTAACTTTTGGAAATATCCTCCATACAGTTTACAGTCTCATTATTTGTAAGATCACGGCATTGCTATTTAATATACTGTCCATTCAATCATTTAATGTTAAGGAACCTTGTGATCTAGATCAGGATTTTGCAAGAAATCGCATCTGAAGGCGTTTGCATCTTTGCCGAGGAAATCTGCCACTTAGTGAATAAGTACTAGTAAATTCACGACCGTCAGAACACAAAAGACCAATGACTAATTTACACTTTCATGAATTAGCCCCTTGGTTTTACGGACATTAATTATACCTAATATTCTGTTTCACTGGTTGCATGCTTGTATTGTTTAGTCAGATTTTTCATTTTGAGCTAAGGTAGGTTTTAATAGTTTAACCCACACTGACACTATCTTTCCATTATAAAGACAGTCTAGGCTTTATCCAAGTCTTAAAGATGGAGATGCTGTTTTGTTAAAAGAAGGAGCAGACAAATCACAATGCTGATCCACATTACTAAACCATACAAATTGATACATTAAGGGGGTTATTCACTAAAGTCCGAATTGTTGCATATAGGTGTGAATTCGCCAGAGAAAGACAGTCGTGATAGGCTGCTACTGTTTCAATCGCGACTTTATTATGGAAAATTGTCACAGTGCTACTGTCGCAGTCACAACTATACTATGGAAAATTGTTGCGGTTGCAACTATACAATGGGGAAATTATCGCGGTTGCGGATTTGCTGTGGGAATCTGCTGTTTGAGAATTCAGCAGAATTCACACCTTAGTGAATAACCCCCTTAATGATGTCTAGGTCCCTACAATTCTGAATCTACATTTTCTCAGAAAACTATTACTAATGAATCTCTCTTTCATAATAAAAACCACAAGTAAAGTTGCCAATTTATTCTAACCAGTAATCCATTTTATGCAAATGAACAATTTTGTTGATGAATCAGCTTAGGTCATCTTATTATGAATCAGCTTAGGCCAGGTTCACACTGGCATATTTCTGAGCTGTGCTTTTTTATTGTACTTACCCAACTCAGAGTAAATGATCCCTTGGCTTTCGCGGCTCCTCTTATATGGCCGCATCTTTCGCATTCCATATGTATGCTTGACGAATATGCGACAGCAGGTGTTCGTGATTGCTCGTGTTTAGAACTAGTGTGGTCAGAACATTTGCCATATGGATTTGCAGACCTTTTTGGGGTTTTTTTGAAGCACAGCATATTTGCACAGTGCAGAAATACACTATTACCTGGCCTTACTGAAGAGGTATAGGGTGAAAGTGAATTCATTTGTAGACTGTGTGCTTTGCACAAAATATAATGGCCAGATGAGACAACCTTACAGTTTTTGAAGAAAGGATAACAGTAAGTTATAATAAACACCGTCAAGACCTCTGTCCTTGTGATTTTATTTTAGAGCTACCTGTACCACTAGCAAAATCTATCTATAAATTACCTTCCCCTTAAAGTGTATCCCTAACTTATTTTTAGATCTGCAAAGATAGCAATTTCAGCCCTAAAACAGAAGATTTATATAAAATGATCAATCTACTTCACCCTCTAGAATATATTGCCAATCTAACACAGGATACCACCGGTAATTTAAGAAAAGTATGTGACTCGTGGGACCTCAGGAAATAATTAACAGCAGACTGAAACAGTTTGATTCAGTTTATGGAAAGTATGTCTAATAAAAAATAATCAACTAGACTCTTAATTTATTCCCTCAGTTTTCTTACCTACATAGACCTTAGGAGCACTGCAGAATACTGCTTTCTTTGTCTTATACTTACTTTTTCTCAAATTCAGCATGACTGACATTGAATCTACTTTTATTATGCAGATAATATTGTATATAATATATATATATATATATATATATATATATATATATATATATATATATATACATACATACATACACACACATATAAAATATATTAAAAAAGTTCTTCCCAAAAAGAGTTTAAGAAGAATAGGATTCCTACAAGTTATTGTTATACTAGATCCATTTTGTTACGTATACAGTTTAACAGATATATGAAATTGTACAATTGCTATACCACTTTATTTTGAATCAGATCTAAATCATAAATAGTTTTGTTTTTATAGATAGATTTACTATGTACTGCATACCTGCTTCCTTTCACAACTGCGACCATCAGGAAACAGAAAAAATTTTGTAATGAAAATACAGAATATGCCTTTTTGCATTTAGTTGCCCAGAGGCTGGAGATCCCTTTAAATAATACCTTCACTACTTATATTTTTCTTAACTCATCAAAACATATATTGTGGGCTTTCTAAATATTACTTCATACACACTGTATAATTAATATATTTGATGCCTTAGGCAGCCACAACCTAATATTTGCTTTATATACATTATGAAATGTAGATGGCTGGTGCCTGTGGCAATGAGAAAGAAGATTGCCCAAGGTAAAAAAAAAAGAAGACAAGGAATCAAATTAAAATGTTCCTCTTCATAGTCTTTAGACAGTGACAGTCCTGGGATTCTAAACTACTATAGTGACACATGAAAAGAAAAGAGCTAAAGGCATTTTTTCATAGGTTAAAGAAAGGTTGAGTTAGTAACAGAGACTAAAGGAGTGTCTGGATCTACTTCTGAAGCTTTATTCAGTTTGCTGGGGTAGTGTCAGGTCAAAAGTGTAGGTTTTAAAACACAGTGTGTCCTGCATGTTAGATAATACTAGGGTTATTCAAGTCCCATTAAATGGCTTTGGGGAAGGGGGGCTGCTGATATTGCAACAGAGCTCATACAACAGTTAGCCCCTATACCTCAGCTACGTAAGTAATTGTAATAACTGTAAGCTAAATAAGGGAGGTTGGAAGTTGTATTGTAATGTGATGCAGGTACCTAACTTTTTGTTTTCGCACTGGACAAAATCAATCTTGCTTTCAGTCTGGAGTCCAAACAGACACTAGCAAACATTTATTTAATAGCAACAAGATAAAGAGTTGGTTTATGACACTGGCATGTTGATAACAGTTAAATTTCTGCATATAATATAATATAGAATACAATCTCTGCTACTGGAAATCCAGAGGGGAGGAACATCATACATCGAGCCACAATTCCGCAATCTGACTACAGTGTTCAGTATAGCTCCGCTTATGGGCGCAATTTAATTAACTCAAAAAGACCGGTCTCTTTATCCCGAGTAGATCTCGGCTGTCTGATCGGTAAAAATCAATAGATATTTTTTTAAATCGATATTTACCGATTTAAACTTTTTGATCAAGTTTTTCGCTCGGATTTTTCGATGGAAAAGTAACTATACTAATAACGTAAAGTATGGCTACCTTTCCATCGAAAAATCCAAGCTACTCGAGATATAACTGAAAAAGGCCGAGATCGTTGTTTCTATTACTCTGCAATTTCCACTGTGCTGTGTGTTCCAAGCCTTCTTAATTTTTAATTGGGAATGTTATGATGGCTTTGCTGTTTTAATAACTTGATTTACTGTACTTTTTTAAGGTTGGAAATGCATTTCTAGATTAGCGGTGGAGTATGGTTATATTAACAAGGTTAGTAATGCGAAGGAAACACTGTTTAGGTGATTTAGAAACATAGTTGCAAATTTAAACTCATCTTTTAACACTAAAAACAACCAGCTTCTACTATTTTATTGTAGCTCAACTTATTTAACATCAAGTCTAGTAGATATGGGTTAGAGCAGCAATAAGTTTGCACCATATTTTCTGATTTTAAAAGGCATTTAGGGGGTTATTCACTAAAGTTCAAATAGTTGCATATAGGTGTGAATTTGCCAGCTAAAGACAGTCGCAATAGACTGATACTGCTGCAGTAGCATCTTTATAATCAGAAAATTGTTACAGTAGTGGCTTAACTATGGAAATATTTTGCGGATTTGCTACGGGAATCCACTGTTTGAGAATTCAACAATCGAATTCGCACCTTTGTGAATGAGTCTTAATTTAACAAATCTTGTAAAACTACATGGAATGTTATATCTTCCCAGTAATGTACAATGTGTAGTAGCCATGTTGTATGTGTTGTATTTAGAATACTTTATTTGGCAATAAATGTACCAATGATATTGTTTGGAGTTTACAGAGGAGGGGCATGGAAGACAGAGGAGGGGCATGGAAGACAAAGAGGAAGGGGGATAAGATAGAAAGTGGTGGCTACTTCTAGAGCAATGGAATCTACTCCTACACTTTCTGGAGACTATGAATGTCACATGGCGCAGGGAAAGCAGTCTGCTTTCTGTTTTCACAGTTGTACTGTTTTGATGAGTTGATACATGTGGCATATTCATATTCAATTAATGCGAATTCTTTACAATATATTTATAGATTTTATATGTAGTCTGTCAAGTTCATTTTAACTACCAAATAGCATGTAAGGTGTTTAGTTTTGGGTATCCACACTTTGGATTGAAGGGATTTTTTTTTTTTTTTTTTTTTGACAAAACAATATTTTCTAAGTAACATTCTAAGTTATTAGTCTGCACATATCATTACAGAAAAGGCATACTGGATGTCATGATGTAATAACCTGTACCTTTGATCCAATATTGTTGTGTGTTGTAAATATTTGGCATTGCAACAAGTACAAATCGGACCTTATTGATTAAAGCCTGAATTCACTGTGATCCAATTCTAGTCACATTGCCAAAATAGTCGCAAATTCACTTCCCCTTACTGATTAAACTGCGGATAGATTTGTCAAACAGGTGGACTGCTATGGACGCAGTTGCATGCATAGTCAGGCAGCCAGTTGAATAGAAGTAGGAGAAGCCATGCAAATTGATGTGAATTCGCCACATCACAGAGTTTGTTTAATAAGTTAACACAGGGAAGTAATGAATAGTGAATTCAGAGCTACACGTGACTACGCGGTACTTTAGTCAATAAGGCCCGTAATCTTCAGCATTATGGACCAATATAAAGAAAGAAATCAGACATGTATTTGTCAGTGTTTCAGTCGGCCACAAGTTTGTTTTTTTTTTAAATGATAATAAAGGAAATTTGTTAGCTAAAATTTGTACTTACCGTTATTTCCAATTTTAGTTACTGATCTATTTTAAAACTAGGCATTTAGAAAGGGAAGGTATCATCTGAAAAACTTTGCCATGATTGAAGGTAAAAGTCACAGTAAAACTATATATATGCACCTGTATGAATGGGCTAAAAGGACATATAAATAACTTTTCTTTTGGGGATAGGGATATAAACAGGATGAGTAGTGCCAACTGGCAGATGAGTGATCTCTATGGCTTAATGTTTTGCAAAGGCTCTGTGATAAATACATGGTACAGCCTAGATGTAGAGAGGTCCACCGTAGTTCCCGAATGGTTTACTGTGGAGTGAATTTTGGATTATAGTCTAAATTGGATGCTAGGTTTGCAACGATTACGGAGACATCTTATGG
>WMED01009080.1:0-16524 GCA_019650415.1 Pipa parva | reverse complement strand
AAGAAATAAATAAATGAAATAATCATCAAGTCAGAACCACAAATCAGCCTGAGGGAGGAGGTGGGGGAGCAGTTATTAAGGTTTAGACACAGCAAACAAAATAAGATATCCGGAAGATGTTCCAGCATGTGTAAAGGTTAGTGTTCGGCTAGGGATCAAACCAGCATGGCTATTAACCCCTTAGTTGCAAGGAGAGTATTTGACAAGGCATTTGGGAAAGTAACATTAGCAGTTCTATGTTATCCAACTATAGAAATTTACAAATACATACTTTTTTTTTTTTTTTTTAACACACATACATACAGTACATATGCACACACAATATATAAATAAAAATCATTATATATTGTCAAATGTTAGGTATTATGATGATATCACTGTTATAGTAATGTAATCTTGTGTACAATACCACAGTGTATAGATATCCATACCATAATAAATGTATCACAGCAAGCAAATATATACAACTATTTCCCAACCCAGGTATCTTATCCCCTATATCATTTATCAGCACACTGCTTGCATTAAAGGATCTGTGCAAAAGGAGAAAATACTTTTTGGCCTTATATGGCTGCAAGTACAGTGAACAATATGGGCAGTGGATCATGGGCATAAAAGGGTTACGGTTGTTGGGTTCAGAACTTGACGCAGATTTCTTCATTCTACCATTCATTTTTATTTTTTTTCCAAAATCTTCTTTTCACACCTGGAAGGGTTAGGAACATGACCTAGCAAGAAGGGGGGGCTCCGTACGACTTCACTAAATGCTAAGCATAAAAGGTCCAAATATCCGGAATGGCAACTCGGACACATTCCATCAACGTGTGCAGATATATTATGTCAATTGGATTCTGGGGATTTTCATGTGGTACAGAAAAATCCACAATACAAGTCCACGGATTCTCCTAAATAGTGTATTAAAAAAAAAAAAAAAAAGCAACTTTTGTACCCCAGAAACCAAGTAGGTTCATTAATTCAACATGCTAACCTAACTTTAATAAGTATTTTCTAGAAAGTCATTGAAAACCTGTTGATTTCAGGTTCACTGTTGTCCTTATAAACAAACAATTAATCAGGTGTTTAAATGTCAGTATACACCATAACATAAAATACATTTCTAAAAGAAAATATTCTTACGAACAAAATACTGAACTCTAAAAAGCAGTTTTGTCAGTTTACAATAAAATATTCATTGTATTACAGATACACCTACTATCAAACTACCATCAGAAAACAAGGGTTCCTCCACAATGCAACATTAAGCATTGCTATTAAATTCCAAACTGCCCTGTTGTGTTTTTAGTGCAAGAGTAGGCCATGACTAGCTGGGAACACTACCGCAAAACTGCTTGTACCCACCCTGTTGGTGGCTCTGATGAGGACAAGCTTTTTTTTAAATAATTTTTGAATTTGTCAGTTATTGAGGTCACACTAAACTGTACATTGTCACACAAATTAATTTCATTTACTGAAGGGAATAGCTAAGAACACATATTTGTTGGGCTAAAAAGTAAAGGTGTACAGTGTTCCTGGTAAGCACAAGTCAGATTACACTGAGTAAAACAGGTAGAGAAAAAAAAGAAAGGAAGAATGGTTTTCCCCAAAGAACAAACATTTTCCCTGTCAGAGAGCAGATATAACTTAAGATATTCATGATCTGTTACTGCATGAAAGGTCCGCTATACACACACTATGTTTCTGTTGCTGAGCAGAGCTGGATCTGTAAGCAGATGGGTAATTCTGCAAGAATAACCAGAAAAAAAGGCACTACTGGTGGCATGTGAAAAAAAAAAAAAAAAACATTTCTCTGAACAATTCTGTCTGGTATTCTCAGCACAAGATGCTTAGATCCGACCACGTCATTATGGAATCCGTCAGCTCAGAGTCTTTCCTAATGCCTGCATTATAACCACATTAAAAAGACATAAAACAGCAGGGAGAAGCTCACACAGCAAAGAGACTGATATTTAAGTTCTCCGCCTTTCAGGGACAGCCAAAGCAATTATACAGAATAGGCCTAGAATTAGAGTTTGTGAATACTTGTGGCATGCCAGGAGAGAACTTGCAGAATGGCTTCTAGAACACAGCATTCTCTTCATGTACAAGAAACCAGTGTTCCTAGACTTGTAACTGTGTGTCTGATTTACTGACTACCAAGGGTATATTAATATAAATCAGGCCAAGAATGCCCAAAGCTGTCATCTTCTGCATGCCTCGTGGTATACTACCTTTAAAGCCCAAATCACATGCTCCCTCCTCATACTTAGTCATACTTAACTGAAGCAAGTATTTAAAGGACCAGCAACACCAAAAAAATAAAAAATATTTCCGATTTGGATAGTTGTGGCAGTTGTTGAAATTCTGCACTTGTAAAAATGTTGTTTAAATTCATGAATTTTATAGCTTTCTGTGATAGGATTATAAAATGCTTGATAAATGCATTATATACGCATAGTGAATTTATGTATGCTCACCATGAGTTTATTAAGCATTTGTAAAGCTATGAGAAACCAAAACAAACGGTGTCTGAAAAATCAAATAAAACTCTCATCTAAAGGCCCTGATAATGAACTCACCATAGGGCACGTGTGCACGGAAACATACAGTTTAATTACTTTCTACTGTATGTGCTTTGGCGCATTCCTAATGCATTGAAGTTGTGTGTAAAATGCATAAAAATAAACAAACAATCTCTAAAGGAATTCAACATCAAATAACTGGACCCTTTGGCCTGCTTAGCAGCACTTGGACAAAATTGCTTCAGCGGACTGGATCACAGGAGAGACACGAGTGTAACAGAGTGGAGAGACAAGTAGCCGGTGGGTGGCCAGATTTAAACCAAGCTTACACAATTATACATGCCTGTATAATGTGAAGTACTGCTTTAAATATATTATTATTATATAGCAAATAGATATCAACAAAGGAGGTCTTGTGTAAAGTATACAGTATACTTCCAGCATTACAGGACTGAATGAAATTGGAGAATAAAACACAAGTGGATCGTGATATCCAACAAAACCAACCAATAAAAACAAAGCCTTTATTATTAAAGGCTCTACCACCTCCATTTCATTCCGAACAAAATATGTTAAACAATGCTTCAATCTCCTTAGCAAGCTACATTATTCTTCGGTCGTCGTAGAACCCCCATGTCAGGCAGAGAGAACTGCAAAGCCTTTGAGCTTCTTTCTTTTGAACAAAATGCACCGTCCATAAAGCAAGACTGTACAAATGCTCATACTATAACTCCCAGCATCTCCTGACAGCCAAACTTGGTCGGATCTGTAAAAGTACATAAAATAAGATACTGGTATACTTTAAAGATCAGCCTGGGAACAAGTTAAGCTTCAGAATGAACCATCTCTTTATTTAATGGGTTTACGGGACCCTAAGCAATGACCTGGTTAAGATTTGATTGAAAACTTTCTGTTTCCTTAAAGGAAGCTGAAAGTTAAATGGATCATTTCCTGTAAGTTTCCCAGGGCCCGCTGCTCAATCTAGTAATTATCCAGTCTATCCCCAGCCAGAGTGGCTGTATTTTACTGTCTTTTCTTAATGTAATCTGCATTCATCACTATTTTAATTAAACCTAGCTTTAATTTAGTGGTTTCTTTCCAAGGAATGGAGAGTGGAGAGAGAGAGAGAAGAGACGGGGGAAACAGAAAGCAAGGACGGGGAGAAGACAAGCAAAGGAGACCAAGGGATGCATAGAAGCTAGGGCAGTGGCATGCACATAAAATAGTATACAAAGAACGACAAAACACAGGATGACTAGACAGAACAAGAAGTTGAACACATATGGGAGGGGGGGTTGGGGGTTATTAATAAATATTCTTCATGCTTGCAACAGCTGTCCATGCACTTTGCAGACATTCCCTCTTCATGGAAGTAAATGTTATCACAGAGTTCAATACTCAGCCGGTAAAATGGAAGTAACAGCAGGGGGCACTGCTGCATCATGTTTGAAGTGTCTTACAAAGCACTATACAAAGAACGGCCAAAACAACCCTGAGCATTGACATTAAAAAGAACCACACACTGTTGTGATATACTGATGCGGGGTCTGCAGGTGCCTTTTAATGTGGGAATCTTAAATACGATTTGTATAATGTTTAATGAAGGCCTGAGAGCTGTGGAAGCAACTTCTCTTTTTCTAGGTTTAAATACTCCACTCCAGATGCCGCATGGATTGCGCAGAATGATGTAGCAGAGCAATACAGCAAATAATGTAAAAAAATAAATAAATGATATTATAATATATAATGATAAAAATTTAAATATATTTTAATAAATGTAATTTATTTATATGATAAGTTTATTTATATTTAATTAAAATAAATGGAGTTCAGTGCTTAGCTTTAATAAAATCGGTATTGCAGTTCTGAATGTACCGTGCTGAGCAGAAGATTTATACAGGAGACAAAACATCTTCGCGGGAAGAAGGAGCATTTCTTTGGGTTCTTACACCATTGGCTTTTTATTTCATCAGCAAGCCTTTTCCTAATAGTTTCATCGATTTTGGAAAAAAGTAAGATGGCGTAGAATCCAGTAATAAATATACATGATATATTTGGCATTTTGGCACATTTCAAACAGACTTGCCAAAATAATAAGCAAGTGTACAGTGCTGTCTGCTGCTACAGACTTTATTACAGAGGAGATTTTTACATACAATGAGTCTCTAGAGGGGTAAAGGGGGAAGAGGGAGATATCATCTAAAGCACATAGCAGTAACATCTTCCCATTGTGTAGGTTCTTTCACTGGCCAGCTATTCCACAACCAATCCAAAATCCCACCCTGAGGCAATTAGCAGGCATGGGCGTTAAGCAGGAATGATTTGGCACATATTGGTTTAGTGCCGCTCAGTCAGTTCAAAGAATGTGCTCTCAAGCCGTTTTTAACTGCTACTGTGTTTTACACTGATGCACCAAGATGAGAGACCTCACAGGGTGCATCAATGGTTTGCTCGTCTGCTGCCTGCTAGGTCTCCAACCCAAACCCGTCTAACACCCTTGAGCACAATAAAAAGAATAAAGATAAATGCCTCTGCTAATAATGCAAGAATGTAATGTAAATCAGCACTCACCTACTGAAACCTATCTATAAAACAGTAACCCCTGTACTCCCCTGCCAGTCTATGTTAAGAGTAAAACCTTTGTATGATATGTGGCTGAAGCAGTCATTACATGTGCTTTCTTGGTAAAATGTGTGCCAATGAAGGCTTCCACTGCTTACCTCTGCATAATTCCATTATCTCTGTAAATAAGCTCAGTAGAAAATACAAAACTTTGGAACACGGACTGTGTGACCCAATACCCTGCTGGACACTTTTTTTCTCCTCATGGAGCAGTATGAATGGCATATTCAAATGAACAATCTGGAGCTGCTACTATACCATACATGTTGCATAAGAGCAACCAAGAAATTTCTACAAGCAATAGGGGAAATGGGAAATGTAACTCTGGGATGCCCGGACCCAGAGAACCTGGCTACAACCCCAGAAACACAAAGATTTATTTGAAAACTGTAAGTGTTAAGCTCATAGGCTTCTCAGGTATGTTTATCGCTACGGCATTGCCGCATAGCAATAAAAAAATTCACACAACCTAACTGCTGTGCAGTAGTCTCAACTGTAGAGTCTCCTTTTTTTAATACTGCAAGTTAAGGGGCCTACAGGTAATCTAGTTTCCTCCCACAAACCCAATACTGTACATAGTAAATAAACTGAAGCCTGATTAAACAAGACCTAGTTTATTGGAGTGCGATTACATAGGAATATAGATTGTAAGATCCCCAGGGCAGTGAATGGTTAATCTCCATCTCCCTGAGTGCTATGAAAGTTGTTGCCATTATATTAATAAAGTACAATAATGAAATAGGCAGGGTCTCTTGCAAAGTGCTAGTTTCTGGAGTCTAACAAATTGTATTTAAATGGTTGTGTTGCATGCTGTTCATACTGTGGTTTTAGAAAAGCATTTAATATGTGCTGCACGCTGACTTTTTTAAATGCATGCAGAATTGCATATGACTGAAATCTAACTATTAGCACTTCTATTTTTAAAACATTTCTTATTGTACAGCATTTTTTCACACCTGCCTAACACTTCTGCACAGTACTGTACACCAGGAACACTCTGGTGCTACAGTGATTTCAGCTCCTGTATCATGCATTTATCATGGGATAGAAGGTACTGCTATACTGCTAGTTTGTTAGCCTTAAGCCCAAAGATATATAAAGTCTATGGGGGGAATTCACGATTGTGCGAAGTGAGCTCCGAATCCTTTGGCTCACTTCGCACATGGTGTTATGCGCTCGCTGATGTCCTGCACGCGGACATCAGTGAGCGCTTTAAAGGGATTCCAGTCTTGGCGAGGCTACTCGAGTGGTCTTGCCGAGATTGGAATCCCTTTAAACTGTTCGCTGATGTCCGCGTGCAGGACATCAGCGAGCGCATAACACCATGGGCGAAGTGAGGCGAAGGATTCGGAGCTCACTTCGCACAGTCGTGAATTGCCCCCTATATGTGGTATGACCTTTTATAAACAAGTTTATATACAGCCTGCTGACTGCTCATTGCAATGACTATTTGCAGCAATGTACTAAATGTAATTTAGAATAATTTCATAGAAATGAAATAACCCTAAGCTAAGGTTCCCAAGCTTTCCCATTAATACCCGAGAACACTGACATATTAACCAAGATTCCAAAGATTAAACTCTGCATTAAAGTGGTGAAGTGGTCGCTATAATCCTTTGCATTTAGTAATTTACAGTCTATAGAGTTTGATGTCCCTAACTTCCCATTTACTAGGGACACCTTTAACAATGAAGAGTTGAAAGGAAGAAAATAGATAAGAGGGTCAACAAGTACACTTATTATGTAAAAAGGTCACAATTGCTAAATAAAATCAAACTGACACATAAGCTGCTTCTTTTTTTGTCTGGTTCGTAATATTCTCACATGGGAATGAATACAATTCAGTATTTTCTTTATAAGTAGCCAACTCTGGCCTAAGTAACAAAGAGTTAAAGACTTTCAAGGAAAATAAAATTGTCACCATGAAGGGCCTAGAGGTGTCTGTCCTGAGAACCTTCCAGTGCAGAGGACACAGAACAAACTGAATTGGGAAAGGGAAGAGGCAGGGATAAAAGGGAAGTGGGAGGATCTTGTCAGATCCTTGCAGTGTCCTACCTCTTGGTGGGAGGCACCTATTACCCAGGGTTCCTGTGTCCCGCACGATGTAAGAGAAATGAGAAACTACACACTGTCTACAGAGAAACTTTTTAAATTGTTGTCAATGGCCCGATCTAAATTTTCATATAAATGACATGTTACCTTTACAAGCTTGAGTAGTTGATAAAGATCTTCCACTTCATCTCCTTCCTGTGGAGCATACTCTCTGCCTGTGTCCAAGCTGGTACCCTGAAGGGTGGCACGATAGAGGGGAAGTCCCATAGCTTCTGCATACAGATCCAAAGCATGATGCCCAACTGTCTGGTACATGTAACTGTCCAACTCGTCCACTGCAGGGACCAATTGGGAAAATTGTTTTTTTTTATCAAACTAGGAATAACTACAGGGAATGCAATGGTAACGCCACTCTAGGGACAGGGATTCGAGACAGCCCCACTTGGCACAATGAATTGAATTTTAGAACACACAAAAAATGCACTTTGGCATGGAACCTACATACAGAGACTAAAGGACATTACTAAATAAAGGAACCGAGATTAAGAACATAGTAGTAATTAAAGGAGCCTTGTCCCAAATTTTGCACTGGGGCCAATTGCCTTTAGATCCCTCACTAAGTTTACCTTTGAATTATACAATCATGACAGTAAGGGAAAACGTAACATGTTGTTCAGCCATTCTTTGTGCTCTCTTTATGAAAAAATGCCTATTATTTTGTTTTAAGCACACAGCGAGCTATTAACAATGCTCAGTCCCACATTCTTGTCCAGAGGAATGCAAAACAAAATACATCTACAGGAATTCAGCAATAGGAGCACTTGTTGCAGAGGTTTGCGAAGCTCTGCCGACGTATGGAAAAGGACTCACACATCATCATGCTCATTGCATTTTTTTTTTTTTTCTGCTGTGGGGAGCGTTCTCATTGGCTCTGCAATGAACGTGATGATGCTGAAACCCTTTTGCACCGCCCATTCAACTAAGTTGGTGGAGCTTTCGCTGGCTCCTGTATCAGCCTAAGCGCTGTGAAGTCTGCCTCGGTGCAGTGAAATGCACAGTTCAACTTACTACAAGGTATTTTTTAAATATGTCTTCTTTTTAACCTTTAGTTCTCCTTTAATCTCTCATTCTCATTTGAAAATATGGAAATCCCAAGGGATGAACAAATTGCAAGACTTGGGGCTTTAACTCCAAACCGAGAACACCATCCCTAAAGCAAGTAAATTTGCTGATTTCCAATTTTTTGACTCAATTAAAAAGTAATATAATTATTGACCAGTCTCAAAAAACTTCTGAATATAAATATGAAATATCTCTGTAGGGAGTGTGTGACTGAGAAGGGTATCTTAAACCTAAGGGCACTAAATTACCATTTATGCAGTGATGGAAAGAAAAACTGAATACTGAACTCACTGTCGAACAATGGGAAATTATTCTTAGGACACCCATAGATGACTCCTTTGCTAATCATATTCATCCATTAAAAATGGTATCCTAAGATGGTATTAAACATCACACATACTACACTATATGCATCCCTCACCTCTTCCGCATTGTTGGAAAAGTTGCAATCAACATGGCATTATTTCACACGCGGCCGAATTGTCCCTACATTGGTTCCTTTTGGGAACAAATGTTTCAGTTAATAAACTAGATTTGGAAATAGCAGTAAGTTTGATTTTTCCTAAGGCAGTAACAAGATCAACTACAAAGCTCTTCTTCCAGATCCATGTGACTGCACAAGACATCAGTCCCAAAATATGAAATCACTTTCACTCCATGAACATACATTTTTAGTGACTTGCGACGTTTCAGTGGGGTAAAACTTTACTCAAGCAGGAAACACCCTCAACCTCTACCAAGAAATATGGGACCCACAGTTTAACAACTCCTCCCCCGATACTGATAAATTTAGGATATAACTTTCATTCTGACACATTTTAGTTGATACCCTTCCTCTATATTTCCCTTTCCATTTTAGTTTTTATTTAATCTACCCCTCTCCCTACTCACAAATTTCGACTGCCATTCAGATAAAAAATACTATCATCGCTCACTAAATGTTATTTCTGGTATGGTTTCTTGATACCATTGTTTGTGGTTGTTTCTTTTCATGACAAGTACATTCTCAAGTGTAAGTATCATAATCAACTCAATAAAGCACTTTGATAAATAAAAAAAAATATCATAAACTAGAAATATGTGAAAGACATTAGCAGCATTAAGGCCAATAAAAACCTCTTCTATTGCCATATCTGGCACATGCTCCTCCAATTTAACAGTCTTACTTTAGAACAAACTGGATGAGGGTATGTTTAGAAATGGGAAACAGTAGTTAATTAAGCAATAGGAACAAAGAAAATGTGCAAATATATCAGCAGACCTGGTGATTAAAGGGTGACATATTCAGAAAAAAACAATAAGCATCGCTGCCTAATACTTTGCATAAAAGTGAATGCCTGGATATATTCCCTTACCAAGGCAACCCATGGTTGTTCTTCCAGCCCCATGACCCTTCACTATGAACTTGCTGTCTTCCAGGTCTGCTAAAATTATCCCAAGGACAACTCAACAAAACAGCCTGCACTTAGAAAGATGATTCAAACAAGCAGTTGGCACTAGCTGAGAATATATATTCATCTCCCCAGAACTCATCTCTTATGCATAAAACTATAAATATTTAAAATATGTTGAGTTCCTGTAGTCTATGACAAATGTATAAGTCCATGGTTCATCAGTTATCTGCATTTCCTTATCTCAGATAAGGGGTCATCTGTCACATATATTGAATGCATTACCTGTGCTCTCAGGTGGTCTCAGATTGGCAAGGGCGACAATTTGATGGCCAGCAGAAACACACTGCATCATATTATAGCAGCTGTCCTTCCCACCACTATGAAAGAAACAAATCATTTCATGGGAGAATTAATTCACAGTCAGTGCAATAAAACAACAGTGCAATTTCAAAATTAAAAAAAATAAATAAATAAAAAGCTATGATTTCTATTTTGATCTATTTATTTGTATTTATGGACCTATGACTCCACAGCTCTTATTGTCCTATCTGTGTATGTAAGTCTTCCTCCCACTTAGATTGTAAGCTCCTTGGGGCAGGGACCTCCAACCTCTTGTGTCAATCACAACCTAGCACTTAATTTGATGTATCCTTGTAATATTATACTTGTATTGTCTAATGCACTTTTCCCTTGTTTGTATTGTATCGCTGAATTATATACAGCGCTGCGTAAATTTGTGGCGTTTTATAAATAAAATTATACATACATACATTTCTCCTCAGAATCCAAACAACTTACATTCTTGAAAGGTATATGGAAATGTAAAATGCTGTGTATTTTAATAACTATAGGATAGATACTCCAAGGTATGACATAAATAGGCTACATTATAGTAGAAATAATCTTGCTACAAAAATCTCAGTATCTGGAAGGGTAAACAAATATTTTTGTAAAGGAACATTTTCTTTTAGAGAATATATATAAATTGTTCTGGATAGAAATGCAACACAGAATAAATATATTATACATAATACATTAATTCTGTTGTTCAGAGCTAATCCTTATATAAACATTCACACCCCTTTTTTCCCAACTGAACCTTACCCCTTTGTTGGTCCAACAAAGCTCTCTGCATTATTCAGCCTCTGAATTCATATTTTAAAGAAACAAACAAACAATCACACTAAAACATACGATCACACTACTATATGGTTAGCTGAAATGTCTAGTAGTAGGTGTTCTTCACAGCAAATAAGAAAGCCACGGATCTGACACTTTTCCATATTTATTGTCTGTCACTCAGCTTGCAGAAGTACCACTTTACAATGCAAATACATTCCCTGCTGATTATACATAGATAGCTATCTCTGAGCCCTTTTGTTCCTAGTTTACCATCTCTAACATTGTCATTTGTGTTAATAAAATCAGTCACCTGATAAGCGCGACCACCTTCATGCTATTATAGGAGCACACACATCCAGTTTCTACTGAATCTCACACACCCGGAAGTATCCGCACGTGTGTAATTGCACATGCGCACACACGTCCTACGCGTCAGGACCCAGCCAGATGCAGTAAGTAGCCTAAAGAACTGCCTGTAAAACACAGTAGAACACAACGGGAAGTTACCTGGCAGCTTACTGGAAGGTTTAGAATCGAGAACGTAATTTTGTGTTTTGCACATTAATATCAGCCTCGGTTATTGACATTCAGTGTCTACTTACAATATTTTTCAGAATGAGTTTATTGTTTGTTTTAATCCATTATTTACAAGGAATTATTAGAGGAGTGTAGAGGGGAATATTCAAAGTGTCAATTAGCCTTAGCAAATTCTCCTTGCTTGTTATTGCTTTGCTTCAACTGACACCTCACACTATTCACTAAACAGCAGATTACCATGTCGAAGAAGCAAACAATGTTGAGCGCCATTTCACACTTAGGGGGTAATTCAGGATAGTACGAAGTGAGGTCTGGATCCTTTGCCTCACTTCGCACATGCTGTTATGCGCTCGCTGATGTGCTGCACGCGGACATCAGCGAACGCTTTAAAGGGATTCCAGTCTCGGCGAGACCACTCGAGTCGCCCCGCCAAGACTGGAATCCCTTTAAAGCATTCGCTGATGTCCGCGTGCAGCACATCAGCAAGCGCATAACAGCATGTGTGAAGTGAGGCAAAGGATCCGAACCTCACTTCGCACTATCCTGAATTACCCCCTTAGTCAAATAGTAAAGGAAGTGTTGTGATGTGAATTCGATCAAGTAAAGTGATGTAATTTTCCCATGGATCTGTTTAAAAGAGAAAACGTCACTTTATCTTTATTAGATCAATGTGTGAATACTATTAATAGGTAGGATGTTGTTACAGTTTTGTCGTGTTTTTATCACTATTGTGGTTGCCAGATTAAAGTCTCCAATATAACATAACAAGTGTTCTGCTGTTAGTTCAAGTCTCCTGCTTTTGCTATTGGTTCATGTCGCTTCCAGACATGAGTATAATCAAGTGCAGAGCTGTAATCACTTGTAATTGTGTTTGCTGTTTGTCTCCTACTTTCACTGAAGGTTCAGGGGAGTTATTCATCACAGTGAAAATTGTTGCATAAATGAATGAGTTTGCAACAAGACCAACACTTGAGGTATTCATCTTTTGTTGCAGTTTGGATTCACACAATGTGTACTGGCGTGAATTTGATGATTTCACAAATATGCCACCACTCCTTTTCCCCAGACTATGCACAAAAAGTACTTTACAACAATTCATGTCATTGCCACAACAATGCATAGTTTACTGGATAAGCTGAATAGAATTGCTGCAGTAGAATCAAATTGACGCAGAGAGTTACAGTTTAACTTCAGTAGGCAAATTCAATCTTTCATTAATCAACATCCCAGTCCCCTGCCTTCTCTGTTGGTTCCTGTCCAATCCAGTCTCCTGATTCTGCTGTTAGTTCTTGTCCAATTCAGGGGGTTATTCAGTAAGGTCCGAATAGTTACGTATAGGTGTAAATTCGCCAGCTAAAGACAGTTGCAATAGACTGCAATTGTCACAGTCACGTCTTCATAATGAGAATATTGTCGCAGTCGAGACTTTACTATGGTAAATTGTCACAGTTGCAACTTCAAAAATTGTCGCAGTCCCAACTTTACAATGGGGAAATTGTCGCAGTCGCGGATTTGCTGTGGGAATCCACTTTTGAGAATTCGACACCTTAGTGAATAACCTCTTCAGTCTCCTGCTTCTACTGTTGGTACATGTCCCTTTCCATCTCCTATTTCTGCTGTTGGTTCCTGTCTGATCCACTCTCCTACTTCTGCTTTAGGTTCCTGTTTGATCCAGCTCCCTGTGCCTGCAATTACAAGGAAAGAATTACCTGTGTCATGCAGCCTATGAGTCCCTGGCCAAACCCAGGTTTCCTTGTGAGAGCCACTAGTAAATAACAAGTTAATAACTAGACTCTGTACTCCAGCTGGGGCGAAATTTATTAAAGTCGTAATTTTACCGATCGATCAAATTTTCGTTCGAAGTTTTGAAATTTCGATTGAAAATTCAATCGATCAGTCACTTCGCCTTTAATAAATTTCGCCCTGCAGGTGTAAATGTACCAACTTTGCCAGACCAGTGGACCCATTACATCAGAAATACTTTATATTCCTCCAATATGTTGCTTGGTTGGTTGATTCCTGTTAAGAAAAAAACATAAAAAGGGGCTTCAGTTTGACCTACTGTTAGTTCTCCACATATAGGCGTTTGATACCAACTCTGCAATTACAAGCTTGAAGTCCCAGGTGCTCAGGAATAAATGATCCTCGGTGTTTGTAGGAAACATGCGGTCAAAAAGGAATATCCTGCACTTCCACGTTTCTTAAAACGTACCTTTTATTCAGTGTATCTGTTTGTTTATGATTAAGCGCTGGTTTATAGCATGAAATGCGTAACATGGCATTGTTTTAAAGATTTACCGGTCATATTTTCTTTTACGTTGAATAAAAGTTACGTTTTAAGAAGCCTGGAAGTGCTGGATATTTCTTTTTGACTAGTTGTTTCCCGATAACCTATACTACTTTGCAAAGTTATATACATATTTCTGTTCCTATTCATGACACAGCCATTATTCTACCTACATCCACATCAGTTTCTGAATTCTTTTTATCCTGCTACACAGTCTGAAGTTTCTCAACTTCTCTCTTCCTCCTGTCTTACTATGTGCTTGCTTGACCCCATGCCTTTTTCTTTAATTAAGTGCTGTGATTCTGTCCTTGTGCTGGCCCTAATGCACCTGTTCAACTCTTCCCTGTCCTTTGGAACTTTTCCTTCCACATTTAAACAGGCCTGTATTAAATCCATCCTTAAAAAAGCTACACTGGACTCTGCATGCCATGCTAACTACCATCCTGTCTCTCTCTTGCCTTGCTTCTAAACTTCTAGAACTTCTTGTACCCGCCTTGCTAACTATCTGCATGTGCACCATCTCCTGGACCCTCTGCAGTTTGATTTTAGGCCAGGGCACTCTACGGAGACTGCTCTTTGTAAACTGGCAAATGATCTCCAGGTTGCCAAAGCCAAGGGTCACTTTTCTCTGCTAGTTCTCAAAGACCTATCCTCTGCATTTGACACTATTGATCACTCCCTTCTTATTCAATTTCTTCATGCGCTTGGAGTTCATAATCAAGCTGCTTCTTGACTTACTTACTATCTTTCTGATTGTTCCTTTTTTTGTCTCCCATGTTAATGACACCTCTTCTCCTGTCCCGCTAAGAATGGGGGTGCCCCAAGGCATTGGCCCCCTCCTGTTCTTCCTGTACCCTCTTTCCTTGGGTGATATCATCAGTTCATTTGGTCTTCAGTATCACTTGTATGCCGATGATATCCAAATTTACTTATCCGCTCCTGTGCTAACACCTGAATTACAGTCTCAGATTTCCAGCTGTCTCTTGGCAATTTCCTCGTGGATGGCCAAGGGCCAGCTCAAATTAAATCTTGCTAAAACTAAATTTATTATCTTTCCACCCAAGCCTAGACCCCTTCCTACCTTTTCCATTCTAATGGATGGTGAGATCATCAATCCTGTTACCTCTATATATTGTCATGGGGTGACTTTTGATTCTGCTCTTACCTTCTCTAAACACATCTCTTCTACTGCTAAAACCTGTTGATTTTTCCTTTGCAACATTGCCAAGATCCGTCCCTTTTTCACTCCACTGCTAACACCCTCATGCTTGCTCTCATCCTATCCCGCTTGGTCTACTGCAATATTCTTCTAACTGGCCTTCCAGCTTCCTACCTCTCCCCGCTCCAATCTATTCTAAATTCTGCTGGCACAATTCTCTCTTCCTAGAGGGGACAGCCTTTCTCCCAATCTCCCTCTGCTCCTTAGCTCCCTGTAAGCAAACAAATCATTTACAGAGTTCTTCTGACATTTAATGCACTTCACTCCATTTCCCCCCCCACACACACACACATTTCCTCACTCGTATGCCTGTACATTCCTCAACTATACTCCTCCCAAAGCAACTAGCTTTGCATGACACACACCAATACTGCCCTTACTTGTCTTAAACCCTCTTTTCATTCTGCCCCCCCCACATCTGGAATTTTATACCCCTTTATTTTCACCAGGAATATTCCCTCTGCACTTTTAAAACCAAACTGATGTCCTATCTTTCAGAGCACTAGCACTGATATTTATCAATGATTTTTATATATATTTTTTCTCTTTAGTTATTCATGTTTAATATCTGTATTTATTGATCCGTGTTTCAGTATATTGCTACAGCTCTTATTACCCTTCTATCTGTGTATATAGGTCTTCCTCCCATTTAGATTGTAAGCTCTACGGGGCAGGGACCTTCAACCTCTTGTGTCAACCACAACCTAGCAATAAAATTGTAGTATCCTTGTGATATTATACAGTACTTGTATTGTGTAATGCACTTTTCCCATGTCTGCATTAAATTTGTATTGCTGATCTGTACAGCGCTGTGTAAATTTTTGCACTTTATAAATAAACTTATACATACATACATTTGTCCTATTATCTCTTCGGGCTGCCCATGGACCTGCTGAGTTGACTTCTTTTTTACAATGGTTCAGATTGGACCTTCTACAACAAAGGTTGGCAATTAATTTTCCCATGGGGCCACATGAGAAACTGGAATGGTGTTAGAGGGCCAGAGTAATATACTTAACTTGCATGCACCTATGGCAGTTGACCACGCCCCCTTTTTCATAGGCTCGTGCGAGCCAGTCAGAGATAGTTAAAGGGCCAGATGTGGCCCTAGTGCTGTACAATGCCCAGGTCTGTTCTGCACTGTAACTTTTCAGAAACACTTAGCCAAGCAGCAGTATTGAAATAATAAAACAAAAAACAATATGTTTAAAAAAAATACAAATCAAATGTCCAATTATAATAATAATGGAATCACTCCCAATTTAAACCACAGGTTAATATGTCCTCCTCAAGTGCTGCTTTCCTTAACAAAAATGTCACCTCCAATGTACAGGGGTTAGACAAAAAAACTGAAACACCTGGTTTTAGACCACAATAATTTATTAGTATGGGGTAGGGCCTCCTTTTGCAGCCAATACAACATCAATTCATCTTGGAAATGACATATACAAGTCCTGCACAGTGGTCAGAGGGATTTTAAGCCATTCGTCTTGCAGGATAGTGGCCAGGTCACTAGGTGATGCTGGTGGAGGAAAACGTTTCCTGACTCGCTCCTCCAAAACACCGCAAAGTTGCTCAATAATATTTAGTTCTGGTGACTGTGCAGGCCATGAGAGATGTTCAACTTCACTTTCATGTTCATAAAACAAA
>WMED01009079.1:0-16524 GCA_019650415.1 Pipa parva | reverse complement strand
CTCTCATCTGGACAAGAAAGATACTTATGTCAGAATGCTCTTTATAGACTTTAGTTCTGCGTTTAGTACAATCATCCCCCAACAACTCATTCAGAAGCTGTCAGGTCTGGGCCTTAACACATCACTGTGCAACTGGCTGCTAGACTTTCTCACTGGCAGACCACAGTCAGTACGAGTTGGAGATAACTCATCCACCTCCATCACTCTAAACACAGGGGCCCCCAAGGATGCATGCTGAGCCCCCTTCTGTTCACTCTCCTCACCCATAACTGCTCTCCTCATTACTCCTCCAACCTTTTCATTAAGTTTGCGGATGACATGACGGTGCTGGATCTCATCAGTAACAATGATGAGACCCACTACAGGAGCGAGGTAAGTAAACTAGCCTCTTGGTGCAGTTTAAACAACCTCACTCTAAACACTGTCAAAACTAAGGAAATTGTAGTGGATTTCAGGAAAAACCACCCACAACATGCCCCTCTATCCATAAATGGAGCTGCTGTGGAAAGAGTGACTAACACCAATTTCTTGGGTGTACATGTCACTGAAGATCTTTCCTGGTCCACCAATACATCATCGCTTACCAAGAAAGCCAACCAATGCCTCTACTTTCTTCGTAAATTAAAGAGAGCAAGAGCTTTTACATCCATCTTGACCACCTTCTACAGAGGAGCCGTTGAGAGTATCTTGACTAACTGCTTCACGGTGTGGTACATGACCTGTGCAGCATCCGATCGGAAATCTCTGCAAAGCATTGTAAGAACGGGGCTGAGAAAATCATTGGTTCCTCTCTTCCCTGCATCCAGGACTTGTATAACTCCCATCTCCTTCAGAAAGCCCTCTGTGTGGCAGATGATCTCACCCACCCTCTTCACTGTTTCTTTAATCTGCTACCCTCAGGTATAAAAATGCGCAGTCTAATGGCTAGGACTAGTAGACTGAAAAACAGTTTCACCCACCAGGCTGTAAGAGCTCTGAACTCCCTCCCTGCTCGGCCTCCCCCCCTTATCTCTCCCCCACTCTCACCTATTAACCTCCCCTCCTGTTATCACTACTCCCTTAAGACCTTGTAAATTCAATAAGTACTCAGTGACTTAACCTGCCTCCAAGTTCAACATCCACTCCCCCCCCCCTTTCTCGCTTTGATACGCACTTTCACCTTCTATTACTTATTTTTATTGTATTGTATTATTGTATTCTATTTATATATGGTATGTGCACTTGCACTTTACTTTGCCTACTGGTTCTTGTAATTTTATATCCCTATCCCCATTGTCATGTATGCTGGAGAGATGAGAAACGTAATTTCAATACTTGTATGTGCTCATGTACATATGTAGAATTGACCAATAAACAACCAGAAAAACAGCACAAACATTTTATACTTCTAGGTTTAGTAAAGTTTAGATCAGGGGTCTCAAACTCGAGGCCCTCGGGACGCGAGTTTGCAGCACCTGGTCCTGTGCACCACCAGGCATTTTGTTTGCCGGTGGAGTGCTGGATCCGACACAGAGGGAGTCCTAGCTGACTCCCTCTGAGCAAAGAAGAGTGTTCCTGTGACCCGATCGGTCACAGGAGCCAGTAGGGACCCGGGAGCGCATGTGATCAGTGCTTCTGGGTTCTTTCTCCTTTAATGTGCTGCCGGCAGCAACACAAAGCGCTGCCAAACTCTGCCGGGGGTAAGTAAAACTCCCCCACAGCAACCTCTGAACCCCATGATCCCCCACTACACAGCCACAGCCACCACTGTAACACATTAAAATAATCCCCAATGGCCCCCCCACAATACTCCCACACACCCCATTGACCCCACAATACCCCCCCCAGTGGCCCCAGCTTCCCCCCAGCCATAAAATTTACCCCCAATTATAATTTTAAAAAATCACAGATGTGCCAGTAGCCCATAAAGCCACACATTGCCCCGCAGAGCCACAGATTGCAACGCAGAGCCGCACATTGCCCCGCTGACCCACGTGTTTCCCCACAAAGGTGCTAATTTACCCAGCAGATGCAAATCACCCTGCAGAGCTGCATATTGCTCCACAAAGCCACTGATTGCCCAGCAGGGCCATGTATTGTTTTTAATCTGTTGTTTTCTTGTGGAAAATCTGATGAGGTCCAGCCTCACCCAGACTCTACTTTCAGCGGCCCCCGAATAAATTGAGTTTGAGACCCCTGGTTTAGATGGATACAATTCAACAATACTTTACTTAGATATTAAAGGATGAACAATTTACAGAACCAGTCAATATGGCATACACAATGCCAACCTCTATTATTAATTATACACTGAAAGTGAGATTGTTAACCATTTCTATTCCTGAAACACTGGTATTTCTAAGTACACACATCTGCAATTCAAAGCCTTCATACAGAGGTATACCTTGGGCAAACCAATACAATCCTACTCTCTCATGTAAAGTATGAAGCGCTGCTTATCACGATTCCAAGTTAATGAAGTAGACAGCAAGCATTTTACGGTTTTAGTGCAGAAGCGTACGATTAAGAGACATACATGCAGTCATAAATGTGTATGGGACTGGTCAATCATAGAAAACAAATTAATTGAAAAGGATTTTCAAAAAAACATATTCTTGAAATATCAAATTTGTGTAATAATGACTTAAGCATACATACATTACTAGTGAAATGAGAGCAAAGAAGGATTTTTTTTTCTTGCATACATTTCATAGGACTAACTTAAGTAAATCTTGCCGGCTTTCTATTCCCCAGAGGCTAGGCTAAAAGTATTGTTTAGAAATCTAATATATGGTTTATTTACTCAATTTCTGCTGAGCTCTTCAGTTCCTTCAGGCTAGCTTCACTAACCCATTACTCTATTAATGCTCCATTACTGAAATTAGTGCTGCAATCACAAGGGGGAAGGGGGCAGCAGTTAAAGGAGAAGGTCTTGTTTAATCCTGTATGAGTTGAAACCATTAGGCAATTTGCTGGGTTTTTTTTTTATTCTGACAATTTTTGAAACATGTTTTTTTACATAAAATTCTGCTGCATAATAAATATAGGTTACACCCTGGGGCCACTAAGTATTTATCTGTATTAACAAACACAGTTTCACAGACAAAATGACAAGTGCCCTACAAGGGTGCTAAAAATGAACAAGGCCAGAGCTGCCATTTAGTAATTGAACTATAATATGCATAAGGTATCTAGTGTACATAATGTTATTTATTCACACGCCAGAAGGTTTACAGAATCCCTACAATTACACTGAATGAAACTAACTTTCCAGAAAGATGGTTTCAAAAACCCCTGTATTGCTTCATAAAACTGCATGTAGACACCAGTGTGTGAACTCTAGTAAGCTTAATTAACACACCAAGGGTGGAGATAGTATGGATAGGAACAGTAGTGACCTCATTAACAGATGTTAGAGGTTGTTTATTAACTGGAATTATATAGGCAGCATTTTTAGATATGGACTTATGTAACAGTTACAGAACTTACTTCTGGATGGGGTAGGGAGGTTGCCATTACTACAGCACTGGTTAGGAGTTGTCAAAACAGAGAATGTTGAACCACAAATGGTCAGACCTGGGAACTTTCTGTGTTTCTATGCGTCTTGGAAACCCCACCAGCTCCACTTCCAAAGCAAACCCTAGACCCAATTTACATCGCCTAACCCACAGTGTGACACAATTTGCATATCATTAAGCTCCATTCCTACATGGTTGTGCAGAATCAGCACTCTGGGCTGTACAGGTGGGAGCCTCACAACCAAGAATGAGGTGGAACTAAACGAGTCACAGCAGTTGTTGCATGTAACCAGGGCTGTCATTTCAGAAGGATAGTCAGATGCCCCTGTAGTTCTGCCTCTACCTTTCACAGCAAAGTATTACCGTATGTGTTTTTAGTGGGAGAAGAAAGGGTGACTATCATTCCTATTCTGTGAACTAGATGGATTAGCCAGACTCCTATCATATTTATCAAAGAGTGAATTAGAATGGGAAAATTAATTCACATTAATTCT
The DNA here is from genome assembly GCA_019650415.1 of Pipa parva. NCBI lineage: Eukaryota > Metazoa > Chordata > Amphibia > Anura > Pipidae > Pipa > Pipa parva. The sequence goes on along the minus strand of WMED01009079.1, from coordinate 12,533 downwards.
CCTATAGAGTAGTCAAGTCAGTTGTGCATATTACTAAATGTGTTGCCCCAGCAATGAAGCTAATTGTTGCAAAGAATGTTGTCAAGCAAATAGTAATAAAGGCATATTGTTACAAATTCAGGGGTGAGCTCCCGCTAATACATATGGGGACAGCAATTAACAAATAATAATGCCAGGTGCCAGGAATTCTTGTGAACATGAAATTAAAGGGGAAATAAAGCCTCAGAAAAACCTTAGGCTAAAAATGTTGTGTTTTATGTGTAGGGCTTATCACAACAGCTCATAAGTGTTACAGCCCAACAGCAAGTGAATACAGATGCCTGTAAAGTTGCTGCTGGAGGCAGACATCTTTATTCTCTATACACACCCCTTTGGTCAGTGACCCTGCACATTCTCAGCCTGTACTTCTAAGGGACTGGGGAAAAACAATTTGACTTAAAAATAATGTTACAACTGGTAAATACATCTAACTTGCAGCCCAGATCATTGCATTGTGGAATTTGGATTGTGTGCAAGACTGTTGCAATTTCATATGATGTATTTGTCAGAAATCAACCATGCCTCTTCCCCCACATTGCAAAGCTAATGTGTTCTATGACTGCACTATAGACTGCAATGGTTTTCAGTCCAGCTATACAATGAGGTAATATCCTATCAGCCCTGCATTATGTATATTGTATACATATTAGTTTTAAAGGCATGGTTTTACCAGTTCGTCCTTTGATCAGTGAAAAATATATAAAACATACTGGCTGTTATCTACAGCTCCATCTCCACACTTTGGTAGTGAATTATCAAAGTGCGAACAATCATGTAAATGTATGAATTTTTGTCTTCACCACTTCTACAACTTTGCGTATTCAACAGACAATGATGTGGAGAATTCACATCCAATTTGACATTTTATGATGGTTACAAACTTGCTCACCTTTTTGTATTACTGCGTATGTATACGACTTTTGACAATTTACAAAATGTTGGATTGTGTCAGTAACAAATTCAGCAAGGTGTATTGCTCCAAATTCAACAAGTATAGCAACATATGAATTTGTTACACCTGGGAATTCACAGTTTCATGAATAAACCTTTTTAATGTGCAGATCAGATCATTACTTTAACAAGATATTTACAAATGCATCCTGCAGGGCATTGAATGCTCTAATTCAATACTAAGCTGTACCTGGTTAAAGGGATGATATGGTTATCTTTTTTCTTAGGAATTTTCTTTCAAAGTGGTATAATTAAACATTTAGATCCATTAGGTGAACTTTTCTGCAGTCTGGGATTCTTGGGATTCATTATTATCTCATTTAATTTGTGTAAAGCCAGTATTTCACTTAAAAAAAAACGGAGTGCAAGATTATACTGGAAGCTATGCAGCTAAGGATAAGGTGTATTTCATAAGTCTCCCCCTTTTAAAGGTAATGGTGTCATGCATGTGGTATGCAACTGAACTGAATACCAAGCAACTAAAAGGGATGTTTAGGTAAATCTCTCCCTTTAATGCCAATATTGCTAAAATATCAGAGTTACGGTGTCGAGAAGCCCTAAAGAAGCATACCATCCAGACTGTTGCATGCCCAGAGTGATGGTTTGGGCTGAAATATCATCGCATTCCCTTGGCCCAATACTTGTGCTAGATGGGCGCGTCACTGCCAAGGACTACCGAACCATTCTGAAGGACCATGTGCATCCAATGGTTCAAACATTGTATCCTGAAGGCGGTGCTGTGCATCAGGATGACAATGCACCAATACACACAGCAAGACTGGTGAAAGATTGGTTTTATGAACATGAAAGTGAAGTTGAACATCTCCCATGGCCTGCACAGTCACCAGATCTAAATATTATTGTGCCACTTTGGGGTGTTTTGGAGGAGCGAGTCAGGAAACGTTTTCCTCCACCAACATCATGTAGTGACCTGGTCACTATCCTGCAAGAAGAATGGCTTAAAATCCCTCTGACCACTTTGCAGGACTTGTATATGTCATTCCCAAGACGAGTTGATGCTGTATTGGCCGCAAAAGGAGGCCCTACACCATACTAATAAATTATTGTGGTCTAAAACCAGGTGTTTCAGTTTTTTTTGTCTAACCCCTGTGTGTCTAACATAGTGGCTTGCTGTATATTCAAGTGATTTACTGGTTTGTAGATAAAATACATCATGTGAATTGAGGTGTACCAGTACTACTGGATCTATAGTGATACACATCTATTAATTCCCACCTTACAAGGTCATTTTTCTCTATGTACATTGTTAAAATTTGGAAGGCCACATTAAGTATTTATCATGTATAAATACATAGAAGGTACTTACTTTGTTGCCATTAATGACCCTTTAATCATATTAATCTGTAGAGTTAACATTCAGATCAATTGTCTTTTCAACAGCAGTATTTTAAAGTGTTATGTTGCTTGTCCTCTGCAAAAAGCATTTTCAGTGTGCATTGTTTACCAACCTGAAATTTGTTGTCTATAAAAACTCTGATTCTGATTTACATTGTTCCCATGGCCATTGTGTGCTACAAAGTATAAATGGCTCTGAAGACATTTTATTAGGCTAATTGTAGGATTTCCTCTTATTGATTTCAAGAGGTAATCCCTGTTTTACACTGTTTTTATTGAGTATTCAATAAGCAAGCAGACGTATTTATTAGTTTTCCTAATCAATAGGTCGCACTGTTAAGGATTGTTTAGTATTTGTGCTTTCGAAAATGATATGTTTTGCAGAGCCAGTTGGAATAAAGATTGCTGCTTTGTTTTGTTGTTGCTAAACAAGGTGAATGCAAAATAATTATAATAAACTTAAGCTGACTGTCTAAATTGTGTATTCAGTGCAACGTATGAAGTAAAGATGTCCATAAAAGGAAAACATTATTAGCAGAGATGGCCGAATCAATTCGGCCGAAGTGGAATTCATTCTGAATTTCACTAAAAATTTGATTCGGAACGAACTCGAACTTTAGGGTTATTCTGTGGAACAAATTTTTTGTTTTTTTGTTTTAGATGTCCCCGGGGCCCCAATGCCACCAAGGTGGCTATTTAATTTATAGCCAGCAAGAATGCGGCTATGATTTAAAACCCAATTATTTCCATACTAGCTACTAGCACTATGGAAGTAATTAGGTATAACCCCAACTCTAAACCCACTTACAGTGAAAAGCATTCCATTATCAATAATCATGCCTCAGCCTTAAACTTCTTAGGCAATCCTGCGGCTATCAAACTGCTCTGAGTTAAGTTCCGCTGATTTTCAGATTCAATATGATTTTCACAGTGCCACCTGCTGGTGACAATATAAACTGTATTGAACTTAGTACTTTTTCACAGTGCTACCTGTTGGTGATAATTATGAACTGTATTGAAGTTAGTACTAATCCACAGATTTACAGAATTTCACAGTGCCACCTGATGGTGAGAATATAAACTGTATACAAATTATTACTAATTCCCAGTTTCACTCTCTTTGTAAGTAGTTTTCACTCTCCTGTATAAAATTGTCTCAGTTTCATATTAATGCCTCATGAAGAGGCATGAGGAGCCTCGAAAGCTTGCATTTACCATCTATTATTAGCCAATAAAAGGTATCAGCTATACTCCCTTGTCTTTTCTTTTTACTCTCCCTAAGCCTAATAATAAGGGACTTTATAGGCTACCTGAGTTTTTCCTTCCTGAAAGGCAGCCTAGCTTCTACATGTGATTTTGTTCTGTGAGCATTTTCACTAGGAGTGGACTCACACTTCTCGGTGTAGAGGGTACTGGCCTCGGCCTTGGGGGGAATCCTTTTAGGTGAACCTCCTTGCTGCTATTGGGTCAGGATTAGTCCCGTAAAAACGAGTTGTGTTTCTCTAGCCTTAAGTAGCATATTTTGTCATTCAAGGGCAATTTAATTTTTTTTTTTCTCAGTGGAGCAGAGTAACATCTGCAGCTCTTCCGTCATGGACAGGTTTTCTGAAGACGTTCCAGTATATACGAGGATCAAGAATACTGTGCAGATCCTGTATGAGGCAGGCGAAGCAGATGTACGTGGCCTGAAGTTCATGGTGGAGGACGTGCTCATTGGACTTTTTTCTATCCAGAAGTCCGAAATTCTTTCCATTCAAGATTACCCTAAGAGAGGAGTGTTTGACATCACCTTCACTGGAGCCAGGATTTTTATTGATTTTCTAATCAAAGCAAAAGAGCTAAGTGGACACCCTAAATTAAAGATTAAAATGTCCTAGACATAACCAAACTCATAGTGATTAAGATGTATTCCCTTATGTACCCGAAGAAGAAATTCAATTTTTCCTGGCAGGTTTTTTTGAAAAGGTACAATGTATGGGAAAGATTATGAATGAGCTTGGGATTTGGACATCTAAATGGAGATTTAAGGTGACGTGCATCAAAGACCCCCAGGTCCCAGGGGGTATGAAGCTACAACTTGCACGTTTTAAACTTGAAAATGTGAATGGTGACCTCTTTTTTACTGGGATGCCAACTTTTTGTAGGATGTGTAAAAAATATGGGCATTCCAGGGAGGACTGCTTGACTACCTGTGGGAATTGTGGGAGCAAAGAACATAGTAATGAGGAGTGCCCAAAAGAAAGGAAATGTCGCTTGTATTTTAGAACTGATCACCTATATGTTTCTTGTCTCCACAGGTTTAGAAAGTCTCAGCCAGAGCGACCAGAGCAGCCCAAGGCCCCTCCAGAGGATGTGGCTGGACAGAGCAAACCTAAATGAGAGGTACCTAAGCCAGCACCCAAAGTAACCCCTATGGATGTCCCCCAATCAGATGGAGATTTTGTGGTACCAAAAAACTCCAAGGAGAAAAGGCGGGAAAAACGTAGGGCCAGTGGTGAGCAGACAGGAATACCCCCCACCCCCACAAAGCGGGGTTGCTGGGAAACCGGAGGAAGCTGTACCAGCACAAATACTGCCTTCTACTTCAAAAGGTGCTCAGATGGAAGAGGGAGAAAAGGAAAGGAAAAAAAAGGAGACAGGAGCCAATAAGCTATGCGGAAGCTGCAGGTGGGAAGCAGAAGGAAGTACCCCCTAGTGCCAGTCAAAAGGAAGTTGGGAAACCTAAGGGTGCTGCCCCCAAGAGACAACAAACACCAATAGTCTACATCCCCGAAACACTGGTCAGCGCTGAGCCTGTGATTCAAAGAAAATCAATTAGGTTGCAATCTCGCTCCTTGGAAGGACTTCCGGAAGAGGACCTGAAAAAGAGTGGGAAAGCGGCAAAAGGTGAGGCTGAACCAGGGGAAAGCAGTCAAAGCTGCGTTTCCTGTATGGATCTCTCATGATACGTCCCAAGCACAGAGAAAACAGGTATTTTTGGGGGATCCTCATCTGGGTGGTGCCTCTCCTGTTTCTTCAAATTTTGGGGTAGAAACAGAGGAGGATTTTATTTTCTGTTCTGGTCAGTTACTGCCTTTTAAATGTGATGTTTTATCCAATATTTTCTCTGATCATAAAATCTTATTTTTTTCTATAAAGACAGTTTCTCAGAGGAAAAAAGGGAGGAGTGCTTGGAAACTGAATGTATCTCTTTTATGTGATCCGCAAGTATTATGTGATTTTAATGAAGTATGTAAACGAGTTCGAGATTCAAATATGCCTATTATGGTATGGTGGGACAAAATGAAGAAAAAGATTTTAAAAATTTTTATCGAAATAGGGGATACGTAAAGCTAAAGAAATATTAAATACTCATTTACAGACCCTGTACAAGCTTCAAAAATATGATATAGATGTAAAAAATGATATTATTCATCTTAGGAAAGAAATAACCCAAACACTGGAACAAAAAGGTAAAGATATTATTTTTAATGCAAAAGTTCAGCACTTAGAAGAAAATGAAACTTGTTCCAGATATTTTTTTATACAAATGAATCAAAGAAGAGTATATTTTGATAAATTAGAAGGTGTAACAGAGATTCAGGGCATTTTTTAAAAAAGTTCATGAATTTTATGCGGATCTTTTTAGCACTAAAAAGACTGATGATTTTTTCATGTCTGATGTTTTAAACAATATTGATTGTGTTTTAACTGATGCATCACAGGATATTTTAATTAAGGTTATCACGGTAGATGAAGTTTTAAACACAATTAAGAGTTTTAAAAAGGGCAAAGTGCCCGGGCCAGATGGAATACCCATTGAATTCTATACGACTTTTTATGATATGTTAAAAGATGATTTATTACAGCTTTTTAGTCAGGTTTTTAGTTCCAAAGCTCTACCAGGCTCTTGGAAGAAGGGGGAGGTCTCTCTACTGTATAAAAAAGGAGACAAAACAGATATAAGAAATTGGAGACCTATAACCCTTCTCAACTGCAATTATAAAGTAATGGCAAAAATATGTACAAATAGGCTGAAGGCAGTTATTGAGGATATTATACCCCCAGATCAAGTTTGTGGTGTGCCTGGTAGAGGTATATGGGAAAATCTTAACCTTATTAAAGATATTATTGAAGATACAAAAGAAAGAAAGGGTAAATTAGCTATTTTATCCTTAGATTTCAAAAAAGCATTTGATAGGGTATCTCATCTTTGTCTTTTTAAGGTTTTAGAGAAAATGGGTATACCAGAAGGCTTTTTATTATCACTTAAAGCGTTTTATAAAGATTGCTACAGTAGAATTTTAGTCAATGGTTTTAAGACACAGGATATCCCTTTAAAATCAGGCGTAAAACAGGGCTGCCCTTTATCTCCACTACTTTTTATTTGTGCAATGGAACCACTGTTATGTTGTATACATAAGGATAAACCGATTTGTGGTATCCCCATTCCAGGTGGAGGGGGATTGGAAGCCAAAGTAGCAGGCTACATGGATGATGTGGTTATTTTATGTAGAGATGCACTGGCAGTTAAAAAAGGCCAATCCTTTTGTTGCAAAAAGTAACATTTTAAACATAGGAGATATGGTTTTAAGTGATGTTACAATTCCCGTGTTTGTATCAATAAAAATTTTAGGAGTAGTTTTTAATGAAGAAAATTATAGTTTTATTAGTTGGGATGCAGCGGCACAAAAAATTAATGGGAAAATTTGCATGTGGAGATTACATAAGTTAACTATGGAAGGGAAATTTTTAATTATAAAAATTATAATTTTACCAATTTTACTATTTTTAAGTTTGAGGTTCCCTCCTCCAGTGCAATTGTATAAAAAATGTTAAAAATTGTTTTAATTTCTTTTGGAACTTTAAAATGGAAAAATTAAAAAGAGATTTTTTTCATGAAACCACGGAAAAAAGGAGGCAAAGACTTTCCTGATTTTAATGCATTCGTTTTAATCACGTTTTTTAGTTTTTGTCTAAACGGTTTAGTTAAAAATCATAATTGGTCATTTTTTATACGTTTTAATACCTTTTTTTATGAGGAAAAATGGTTGGTTTATAACAGTCTTAAATTCTCCTTCTGCTTTTACATTAAATAAGAATTATAAGGTTTTAGAAAAGATTGTGATTTTATATGGTCTTAATGGTAAAGACGTTAAAGACTTAATAAATGCAATAAAAGTATGGAATGATTTTAAAGCTAAACAGGAGGTTTGTGATTTTGAGAATTTTAATGTTAATATTTGTAAACAAATTTGCAAAGATATTACTGCACGCGAGGCAACTCTTTTGGTCTCGCCGAGACTGGAATCCCTTTAAAGCGTTCGCTGATGTCCGCGTGCAGGACATCAGCGAACGCATAACACCATGTGCAAAGTGAGCCGAAGGATTCGGAGCTCACTTTGCTCAATGGTGAATTCCCCCCTTGGCATGTATGCTAAATGAACAGATATGATTTATTAGAAGACTTTAGTTCTTCTTTAAAGCCTGTTCTGACCATCATTCAGTACATTTCAAAATCCCCTCTATTAATAACACAATTTCTAGTCTTCCTGTCACTCCTCATGACTTAGAAAATAACTCCCCCTGTGCAGTCCAATCCCACAAACCCAAAGGTTTTTTTAAGGAAATGTTTGCAGGTAGACAAACAAAATTAACATTTCTTAAAAACAAAAAACTACTGAAATTTTTTTGAGCAGTTAAAAAATGAGAAGCATCTTAAAGTGCGTTTCATCTCTTTCAATATATGCAGATGTTCTCTTATTCTTGCTGTATATAAAATATAAAGTTTAGTCCAGTATACATTTCCTTGGTCCATTAGCAAGTAAAATGCAAGCTGTTTTTTAATGTTTAGTAAAGTAAATAATGGATACATTCGTCTTTGCGTTCATTATTTGTCTAATTCTAATGAAAAACCATCTATGAGAGATTGCAATTTGCCAGACATGTGCTATTAATTAGATCTAAAACATGTTGCATTTGCAAATGGAAACAGACTCGCAGTTGCCTGATGCAAATGATAGCTCCTGGCTCCAAGTCATGGCTGAAATGTTAAAAACAACCAGCAATCGCAGAAAATAGTATGTCGATAAAACTGAAATTCGGACATGTGTTATATACAAGAGATTTTTTTGGGTGAGTCAAGAGTTGATTATTGTTGGGTTGTGATTATGTAATGAAATAATTTTAAGATATATATGGTACATTTTAATAGCCTCTTTCTCATGACCAAAGGGGAAAAGGAATGTAGCCTCCCCAGCTGATAATATATTCAGTGATAGAGTAAACTGGGTACTAAATGTAGGCCCCCTAGATCACCTCTTGTGAATATGCCTATTGCCAGAGGTGGGAATATATTATTGAATTCAGGCTGAGTGATCTGGGAGGGATATTTTTATAGGAGAAAAAAAGTGAAAAAAATAAATAATTTCTGGGGTAGAAGAATGCAACTAATTCCTATTTATTTATTTTTTTTACCATTCATTATTATACCTTTGGTTAAAAACATATTTGCTGTACTGCTTTACAGTAGTGTAGGTATTACATGCTGAAAAATTTTTACCCACATGCTGAAAAGGTAAAATGATCCACTTTCTTATGCAGACCAATTCTTCCATCATCTTAAACTGTATTTCTTGGGCAACTGTTAAAATGTATTGTCTACGTTGAGCAGTGAACCATCATCGAATTAGCACTTTCAGAACAGGGCATGGAACTCCTTCAGTGCAAGAACAGACAAGGTTATTAATGTTTCTTTCTAATAATGTGTCTGAGTACAGTCTTAGGAACAGTGCCTTTTTGGCAAGTCATTTGAAAGGAATCCAGGACAGGCGAAAGAAAGAGGGAGAAGGGAAAGTAATGCTCTCAGCTTTTCACAGTTTAAACCACAACCTACTTCTGGTAATGTGATCAGGCGCCAAGTGGATAAGGCTGTAGACAGTGGGGGCAAAGGCACTGATATTTGCCAGCACCTGCAGATAGGATGAGAATAATTGGAACATGTAAAAAAAAAAAGAGTTGTTAGATGCTAGTATTTTGTAACAGTCTCTGGCAGGGGCTCCTGCAAGGAATTTAATCAGCAGAGTTGTTTAAACTGGGCTTTGAACACAGCCCAGGGCTGCTAGTAATGAACTTCATATCATCTACAACTCCTGTTTGCTGACGACATTCAATTTGTTAATTCTGCAGCTGGCGATAGGGGTCAGATACGAAAGTGACGATTGTTTTCTTCAGTATTTTTTTTTTTTTGTCTAGGCTAGAGCAGCAATTCATTACATGTTTCTTATTGATCCATTTAGGATCTGCTTCCAGATGTAGAAAAGAAAAGAGAAAAAAGAGTCTGAGAAGTCCATGCTGCATCTACTTCCTCTAGACCTAGCATATGATGATTTAGGAGGAGAGAGAAAAACAATACTTTGAATAGTTGGTGCAGTTGTCTGTTTTCAGTTTAACGTCTTTGATGGATGTTACAGGTAATTTACTTGCAGCAATATACAGTAATTAGCTCATTAATTCAGTCTTTTCCACATAGAGCCAGTACAGTCACTGTAAAACCAAACTGGACACACTCATCAATGGCAAACCGATGTGTGAATTATTAGCTTGGATCGGTGTAAGCAAACACTATGTCAAATTTCTGACTGTATGAGAATTAACTAACTGCTTTTAAAGGGTCAGTAACAACCAAAAAATGAAAATTCCCATTTGGACTGGGATGACAGTCACTGAAATACAGCACTTGTAAAAATGTTGTTTTTTTTTTAAGTTAAATTAATTAATTTTACTGCTTCCTTTTTGTCTTAGAGCAGCCATGTTGGTAAACAGTCCTCAAATAGTCTCATTGTTTTCTATGTTGCTTTAGATAAATTCAGGAAGTGCCAGAAAGCCAGATTATAAAGATAAATAGCCATGAAACTACCTAGGCACAATTTATAATTCTCATAAACACAGACTGAACATATTTTAACTAAAAATGCATTTGTATAATTTTCTTGTTTCTGCTGTTCCTGTTCTTTAAAGGCAAGGTGACTCTCTCTCTAAACTATGTATATTAGAATATTGATTTATCCTATTACACTAATATAACTTCTGCCATTAGTGCCAGAGCAAGACTAGATATTGCAAAATACAGAGATAGCCCTTATATGTAGCACACCCAAAGTAACAAATTATTATTGATTTGCCAAAAACTCACAACACAAATCTAATCACCACCCCAGGTACAAAATATATACACAAACACACAAAGAGCACTGGGATTGTACACAGACACGCACAGTATTAAAGTCAATATTCAGACTATTCAGCAAGTGTCTAGTACTAACTGACAGTCAGCTAACAACAGTAACAATATAAATATAAAAAATAAAAGATTTCAGGGGAAATGTATCAAGTGGTGTTATTGCTATGGTAAAAAATAGGCCCTTAAAAATAATTATTTACCATTAAAAGTGCACCTAATCAGGGGCATTCCTGGCCCTATTGGCGCCCTAGGCCTCCCCCCAGCCGCACCCCCCACTGCCCCAGGACACCTCCCCGCAACACCCCCCTGCCCCATACTGCCCCCCCTTTTCCCCGTGCCCCCCACTCACTTCCAACTGCATTCCAGAGAATCACGTCCTCTGATGAGGTAAGTTGAAAGCGGCAGCGATCCTTAGATGTTCGGGTCATGCCGGCAGCTGCTGAATACAGCCGACAAAACCCGAAGCAGTCAAGGAGCGCTGTCACATTCAAATTACCTCATTAGAGGAGGTGCATCGCTGGAATGCTGTTGGAGGTGAGTGGGGAGTAGGGGGCAAGGGGGGGCGGTGCAGGGCAGTGGGGAAGGTCAAGTAGCAATGGGCAATGTGGGCGACATGTCCCTCAAATAGATTGCGCCCTGGGGCATCGCCCACATTGCCCAGCGGTAGAACCATCCATTTTTTACACTAATTATTGATTTGTGTAAAAAATGTTAGTAATTTCTGTTTGTGTCCAAATATTAGCAAAATGTTAGCAATATACATGCAAAAATGGTAATTACTAACATTTGGACACAAATGGAAATTGTTAACATATTTTACACAAACCAGTGATTAGTGTAAAAAAAAGGATGCAAAATAGGAAGTGCTCACATTTTTAACACAAATGTGTACCTGGTTCTCTAACGCCAGGATTCATTCAAGCGTTAATTCATATAATAGGTCTTAAGATCATTCTAACCTTCATAAATCAATTGTACCTGGTCTTAAAACCTGATTTTCGCAAAAAATAAAAAACGGGTGCAGCTGGTGCCAGATGGACGCAAAGTGAATGATAAATTGCTAATAAATGGGCGCAAAGTAATTTGCATGTATTTTTTACGTTATTGCCACTTGATACATTTCCACCCTCCTGTTTAAATATTTTCTAAAAGTAAACTGAACCTCACTCTTACACATAATCAATAAAGTACTACATAATAACTAGCATAAGCCCCCAATTAGTAACATTGTCAAATGGATCTGTTGTCAGAAGAATAAGTAGTTAGTGGACATGCAGTTAGGAGGACCATGGAGGGGTGCATATAAATCCTGGAAATGCAAAATGGCAAACGCATTTCACCTAGAGGGCTCCTGTTTATTAGATCAACTTTCCAAACTTCACCCATTCCACAATCAACCTCTTTTGGAGAGTTTGTAATAATATTACAGTACTGGGGTCCTGAATTCAATTCTACCCAAGGCATGATATGCATGGAGTTTGTATGTTCTCCCCATTCTTGTGTGAGTTTCCACAAATCATTGTGAAATTAACTAAATTGACCCATGTAATTATGTAGAGTTATTATATTGTAAACTGATAAATGAAAAAAATTCTGTTAAACATTAATGTTAGAAAGGCATGATGGGAAAAGTAAAATCCACATTATTTAATTTTCATAGAAGGATTTCTTAATTACTTTAATACATGGAAGATACAGTACCAAACACCGTATTTTCTACAAAATATTATTTAATAGCTTTCAATTGTTTGCTTTGTTTAAGAATACAGTGTAAGGAATAGCTTCATTGCCACTCAAGGACACAGAACGCTTTCTTAGATTAGTAGATGGTAGTTTATAATTTGATATGATTGATGGTGTCACATTGTAACCAATTCACCCAAAACATTGTCAGTGCACCGTCATCAGTCATCACAGATAATCACTCCACATGCATATATATCTTCTGTAAAGATATACAACACAA
>WMED01009078.1:0-16525 GCA_019650415.1 Pipa parva | reverse complement strand
CCCATCTTGGGTTAACCATGGAAAACATTCTGTGAAATCACTAATATGTTTGCACTCATGTTTCACATGCACCATTTTGTATACTATCATAAATAAAGCAATTTTGACCTTCAAGTGTCTTCTGTATCAAATATATTTCCTGCTTTTACAGACAAAAATGTTTTGATTCATTAAGTGTTTAACAAAGTAACATACATACTAACATAGTATATGTAGTTAAAAGAGGACATAAAGTTTATCAAGTTCAAGTAGAAATTCACTTTTTTTCTTATAAAGACACCCCACCCATTTTTAAGCCTTACCAAACAACTACTTGTTACCACCACCCTTGGGAGGAAAGTCCACACCTTGACTGCATTTACTGTCAAGAATCCCTAGTTTCTCCATTATTATGACCTTGGGGCAGTTACCTCACAGTTCCTTTGTAGCAAAGACTATAGTTGAATTTGTGAAAATTTGTAAATTGCACTTAATTTATTGCTTTTATATCTGCGCCACTATTATTTGCATATACTGTATACATAATTCCTACAGAAAATTACATTTTTAAATTTACAAATGAAATTTAGCAAGCTAGCCTCCCTGTTTAACAAGTATTACTCCTTTTTTTAAACATTTGACGAAATTTAGTGCAATTTGCAAGATAGTGCAATTTTACCGATATCAATATCGCAATTTTACCAATATCAGTATCGCGATATTGATTTTCAGCCGTTCTACCATTGAAATCAATGGTTCGGCTGAAATTCGATATCGGTAAAATTGCGATATCATGATATCAATGCTATCGATATCGTGATATCGGTAAAAACCCATTCGATATCGCGATATCGATGTTATGGCTTTTAATAAATTTCACTTTTACAGTTTCCTTTTAATCAAGAACGTTTCAAACAAAAATGCTTTGAATAATCCATTAAATATTAACATATCATTATCTATATGAGACAGCACAATAGTGACATTATTTCATTATCCCAAAGGAAAATATGCCATGCAATTATGTTAAAACAATCATTTTGCAATTTAAAATTAGTTAGAAAGACTATTTTAGTCCTAACAAAAAATGATTGTTGTAGGCAAGATACGATTTGCCCATTTACCTTAAATAAGTAATACTGTAAAATTTGCAGCTTTTGTATTTAGTTTAAGTGAACGAACCCTAAATATGGGTTGGAATTTTTCTCCAACAAACTTGAAAGCAAAGAATGAAATGATATATACAGGGCATGGAACTATATAAAATATAAATTAGAGGGGGGGGGGGTGTTATTTTTCTTTGTACTACACATGAGAGTTTTGTAAAACAAAATAAACTACATTTATACATTGAAACCTATTTCTCTACTTGGTAAGTATTGTTGCTAAAACAGTTTTTCTTTACTGGTTTCAGCTCTTGATAGTGCCGTTCTCATGCCAGAAGTCACAGGATGCATTAGTTTAGGGTGTGGTATTAAATTCTACCTTGCTCAAAAAGACAAAAATTCCCATGATGCCATATTATCCCCGAGAGGAATCAGTGGCAGACAGAAGAACTAATTGGTGGTCATTGAATCTTTGTTTTATTTAAAATTATGGGTTACCGCATTACTATTTTTCAGAAATCACACTTGTTTATAGCCATCTTTTCCCATAAAAGAAACAATGGTGTGTTCCGCAGCGCTCTCTGTGCAAATGGATTGTGTCCAAAATTGCAATACTTGTGTTTAAACTATGCAGTTTTCTCCCAGGGAGCTCGCTTCTCCTCCCAAAGATGAATCTTCTAGGAATCTCACTGTGGGGAAGCGCAATAAACAAATTGCACTATATAGTGCATTACCTGAGAAACAATTATTCTCATAGATAAGACCACATGTCCCAATATAAAGTGCAGTGCTGGAATAGTGAAATGATCAACCTCAAAGTGCTATATACACACACAATGTGCCATGATTAAGCGCAACGCCAGCACGAAACGCATAGGCATTGTGTATTGTTTTTAAATTATGCCCCTGTGGTGAAATAAAGGACATTTTACTTGGATGTGCTGGAGATTCTCTAAACTATACTGCTTTGTGACGTCCGCATACCTACCAGCACCCGGTCTTCACTAATTACAGGAGATAGTAGCGGTGGACACAGGAACAGGCAAGTAGCTTTGTTCCTTTTTCTCTTATTTGAATAAATATAGAATATCATGGAGGCTGAGACAATCAATGTAAAAGGTTGAGGATAGACCCATGGGGCTTGATAAAAATAAAGTCACTTCTGTATTTAAAAGGTTGAACCCTGTAGTGTGCCCAGGTTCAAACCAAGATCACAATAGTTCCATAAGATTATGCGAGTGCAGATTGTTAAAAATGCCAAGATTAAACCAATATTGTAGAAGTTTAGAGGCTGGCAGCAAAGAAGCAAACAAGGCAGTGGTCATATGGTAGCTTTTTTTAAGCTGTGTTTGATGCAGAAACCTTTGAATAAAAATGGGATATGTCTAGAGGATAATGGACATATAATTGAATATAAGATGAAAGGCAGAAGAATTGGGTTCAGGTGAGCAAGTTCTAAGTGAAGATGATGAGAGAAGTTGACAAACCAAGCCTGACTGGGAATCAGAAACAAACAATCCAAAACAATATTTAGAGGAATTATCTCAGTATTGCAAAGATGTATGGATGGAAATATGTATATGAAAAGAATTGCTATTGAATCTGAAGATTAAGATAAAAAGGGACAAGAAACCAAAACATTTAGGGGGTAATTCAGCAAAGAGCAAACTTACCCTCTGATCCTTCGCATCAGTACACAGAGACTGTTATGCGTTCGCTGAGTCCTGCACGTGGACATCAGCGAACGCTTTAAAGGGATTCCAGTCTCGGCAATGCTCGAGAGGCTCTACTCGAGACGCCTCGCGAGACTGGAATCCCTTTAAATCATTCGCTGATGTCCGTGTGCAGGACTCAGTGAATGCGTAACAGTCTCTGTGCGAAGGGTTGGAGGGTAAGTTCACTCTTTGCTGAATTACCCCCTTACTGTGTACAGTATGTTTAAAAAGTAATCATGTAGTCTTTCCCACCACACCCTGGACAGATTATTGTCATAGACAACTCTCCCAAGTGCAGGACATTGTGAAACATTATTGGTATTGTAGAGAGTGCTGATACCAAAGCCTTTGATTCTCTCTCTGCTTGGGAACTGATGCACCTCTGGTGAGCCCATGGCACATTAGCTTACATTATATCTTATTTTTACTGAATTTTTTTAATGGAATAATAATCTGAGTAAAAATAAGTATTGTGTCAGGGATGTGAGCCACTTACATGGTTTTCTTTTGTTAGATCGGCCTATAACAAACTACTATTTAGACATGGGCCTTTTCTCTGTTCTTGGTTCTGTTGAACTTTATTGTTAAGATGTACCATGTAGATGCTCAATGTATATGATTACAAATCTGTAATATCATTTGGTGCAGTGGGACATAGAACACACACACACATATATATATATATATATATATATATATATATATTTTTTATTGTAATATTGTTTTTCTTGATTTTCATCACGATATTCCAATGTGTTAACCATAGTTTCTCCATAGGCATTTACTATGTTATCTTAACTTCTTGTGTTGGAATACTGTAAAGTAAATCCTATCATAATGTATTAAAAAGTTAGCTTAGCTTACAAGGTTTTAGTGTATAATAGCAAACTGTACATTCCTATTCAAAATGTAAAAAAAAATAAAATAAACATAATAATGACTTTAGCTGGAAATGATGTCATGACCTCATGATGTCATACTGCTTTTAGTGGGACATTTAATGTTCTGTGATATTTTAGTCACTACTAATCATACTTTGCCTCATGTACACGAATTGACTTTCGGATGAACCCATGGGTATAATGGCTGTACAAGTTAAGGTAGGAAAATATTATACCAAATATTTGGAACAGATTTTGCATGTGGGAATTGTTGTTAAGTTTTTCCCTTTCCATCAAAGTCTGCAAAAGATTTAAACTGTATATAATATAAACTGTCTGGTTAGTGACCCAAATGAAATGGAAAATGCTTGTGTAGCAGTTTCAGTGTGTGTGATGTAATATTATTCAGCACATGGACAAAAATAAGTGAATGAACATCCATCAAAGAGAAAACAAAGTAAACAGCTTTGGGTTGTTTGATGTTCTTGTCGGACTTCAAATAGGATGATATATATAAATGCAAATTAGATAAATCTAAAGTGCAATACTATACATAAGCAAATCATCTTTTTCCATAGGACTATATTTACTAAATACTTTAAACTCCTTGGGCTCAATACCCTTTGCAAAAAGAGTATATTAATCAAAAGCATAAGAGAAACTTACCCAAAAAGTTCATAAGTTAAAGGGACACTAAAGTATGAAAATGCAACAGGCTTAATTAGCCAACAAGCCACCACCAAAATAAAACTTGAAAAGGTTGAGCTATTAACCCAAGTACTGTATGCTTGACCTTTGACTCTTTAGCATTCTTGCACTATCACCTTAGCAGCTGGTGGTTTAACATGTGCCAACCATCTGATGGTGCTCTGTTTGGATCAGCAGTTTTTGAACTTTTTTTCCCCCTAGGCATGATTTCCCCATAATGGACAACACGGAGAAATTTAATAAACTCAAAAAAGACCCGATTTCGACATTTCGAGTTCATTCCCGCAAGATCTCGGCTGTTTCTCATGGTAATTATCGACCATTTTTTTCAATCAATATTTACCAATAGAAACTTTTTGACCGAGTTTTTCGAGTGTGCCCTGACATTTTCTGACAAGATCATGAATCTATAACGATGCTTGTCATCTAGAAGAGAAAAAGAGCGTATTACTGTTTAGTCTGTCTTCCTTGATTAGAAATCTGCTGTCAAGCCTCTATATCATTTTTTTACTATCCAAAATGTAGTGGTCCCACCTACTACCACAAAGCAACCTCCAAAATTGCAGTGATGTTTGTGACCCAATGCCAATATTGCATTAATTAAAGATTGCTCAGTTGTCAAATAAAAAACCTTTATCTGCTTCTTTGATATAAAGCAACCATTCATTCCATCACCCCAAGGCTATGATGCCTATAACTAAACATACATGAGAATGCACAGTAAAAAAATATGAATTTGCTAATTATTTCAAAATGTATTTCCATCACACAAACTGCAATTTTCATCAATGAACTGTAAAAACAATATGAAGAATACATTTACAATGAGTGCACCACAAAACAGGAATTCCTTCATACATTTATAATTCAGTAACTTTGTTGTTACAACTTGTAAAGAGATTTATGATTCCTGACCACAAATATATTAGATAAGATTTGGCTTTTTTTTTTTTTTCAAATTAAAAAAAACACACATTTTTTTTTCACATTGAAATTCCAGTTATTTTCTTTACATTTGAAGCCAAAGCCAGAATTCACAAAATTCCAATAAACTACACATGGAGAATGCATCAACAATATCAAAATATACAGAGGTCTAGTAACCCATAGCAACTAATCAGCATTTAGCATTCACTAATACAGTGATAGGCAAATTCTGATTGGTTGCTATGGGTCGATGAATTTCCCTGATGAATGCCCTTGGCTTCACTGACAAGAATTTTATGATAATGTTATTTTGCAAAGTATTATGCAAGTTTTTATTCCCCCCCTCAAACTCTTTCCCATTATTTTCTATACCTTAACTGCTCCATCTTGGCACTAATTTGTTTCAACATGAACAATGAGTGAAATTCCTTATAGAAAAATTATTCAGCAGAATTAGAGATACATTTATTAAGAGGCTTTGAAGGACATTTATCAAAGTCGAACTGAAATTCAACTGGTATATCAATATACTGCTAAATAGGGAGAAATAGAAAGAAATGGTCAAAAAGGGGTTTTTAATAAATATCAATGATATCAGTAGAGTCTAGAAAGTATGATAATTATGTTTGGGCATTCTGGAGCACTTCAAGAATATGTATTATCAAGAGCTTGATTAAAAACTATAGGACTAGATGGGATTTGTTCAAGCAACCCATACAACATGGCTGCAAACTGACAGAAAGCCATAGAATTAATGACATTAATTTGAAAGATGACATTTGTACAAGCGCATTATTTAAATAACTGTCATGCCAATCTAAATGGGACTTTTTATTTTTGGGTGTTACTGATTTCTTAAGGGACTATATTTTTAAAGCTTTTCCTTTGCTTTTGTTTGAGACAATTGGAACTACTGATTGAGTTTTCCTTTATAAGCATGCTATAAAAAAAACTTAACTCAATTATAGAGTATACTTTGTTTTGTAGTTCTGTTCTTCCTTTTTTAAGTGCCTGCTGGGAATCAGTGCTTCCTGCAATTCTAAAAAAAAATCTAGCACATGTTTAAAAGGCTCCTGGCAAAACAGCAAAAGGAAAAACACACATATATGTATGTAAATTACACAGCGCTAAGAAATGTGGCATTCAAATTATAAATTAGAAGTGGGAAAAGTGCTCAATAAAGTACAAATAAATTATAAGCATGGAGCTATGAGGATACAGTACATACGTGCCTGGCAATCACTGGTGACAACATGAATCCCTGCCCTATAGAGTTTAAAATCTAAGGAGGGAATTCACAATAGTGCAAAGTGAGGTGCGCAGTCCTTGCCTCACTTCGCACTGACTGATATGCGCTCGCTGATGTCTTGCACGCGTACATCAGCGAGCGCTTTAAAGGGAATCCAGTCTCGGCGAGGCGACTGGTTTAAAGGGCCTCTCTAGGAATATCCTGGAAAACTTATCCCTTCCAACACTGATTCACTCTCCACTTCAGCCAGTTGTTGCCACTTCTAGCCCAGCCAGAGTTAGATTGACTTATTTTTCTTCCAAACACTGTCCTATATAACCTTGGTTACATGGTCTAACTTGAAAACTATATCCATATCTTCAAAGAAATAACAATAGAGATAAAGATGACCTTTTATGACTTCAGTAATTAAAAGGGCCCCCATACACCAATCTTCCATGTATCTAAATAACAATAATCTGACAAAGGACTATACCATGGGATAACAACATTTCCATCAAGCTGTTTTGAAAATAGAACTACTGAAACTGCTTGCTTGGTTTCCATTATGTAAATTTTTATGAACACTTTTACATGTTAATTAAATCACTAACATTTAGTTATGTCTTCGAAATGCATTGACAAATGATGGCATATTCAACAACTCAAATAACTGAGATCAAGAGCTAAACAGTTGTTAAAGGATTTGCATCACCTTATAGTATCAGAGTTATATATGTTAAAGGCATTGTTCTAAAAAAAAAAAACATGATTCTTAAGTGAAATTACAAAAATGTCTGGAAAGAATTGACACTGTTTTCAATCAATATAAAACTAAGGTAATTTAAATATATAATTAAAACCACTAATTTTGCTGATGACTATTACTGCTAGAAAAAAAAATCATAATTTATTATTGACATATTATTCATATAATGTCACGAGCAGCGCTTACCTTGATGCTGCACCGCTCATGAACTGCCGGCATTTGATTGCTCTGATAGCACTAGGGTAGCTTTTACTAAGAGCTTCCGGGTTGTCAGCCAATTCGAAGCTGCTGACATCATACTGACATCAGCAGTGCCAAATTCAAAATGGGCTTAGCACTGTTACACAGTGCTCTAGCGTTATGTCTCCCTATGTGTTTGATCTTCAGTTTATGCTTCTGTTTGGATACTAACTGCTTGTGCCTTCTCAGAAGCTCCTGTTCCACTCTCAGTTTTTCCTGCAGACCACTGAGTGTCATCTCTTCTGCCTAGCCTACTGGGATATCTTTAGGTCAGCTGTGTACCATCTCTTCTGACAGCTCCAGTGTTTGGTCTTGCTGCTTTGCTCTTAAAGGTATGCTACCCTCCATGAGATCTAGTAAGTGGTAGTTCTGCAGTTCCTGTATCCACCTGTTTCCTGTGTTTCAGCCAGCTGCCACCAGTGGGCGTTAACCTGAGGACTGTGACCTGGGAGGTGCCTGCTGCAAAGCCCAGTACATCTTTGTGGGGGTTTAAATGTGAAAACCTGGCCCTCCTTAGACTTCGCACCTTGGTTTTATCCCGTGCTGACCCCACTTTGGGAAGGAGAATCTACTATACTTCTGTTTCTGCACTTTTCCAGCACATGTTCCTATTGTACCTATTCCAGTACACCTCAGTGCCTCTAGAGGTGTAACGGTCTCTGGGTGCTCCAGTTCCTTTAGTGGTATCCAGTTCTGTGGTTACCCATGTGTGTTTCCCCTGCACTTCACTGCAATTATCCATTCAGTATTTAAGTTTCAAGTCACTACACGTGACATATAGTAAGAGCCTTGTGTCCACTGATGCAATGTCATACTTCATATGTTCTCATGCAGGTTCATATAGTATATTCTTATGTTCTAATATATAGAACTATGTATCATATATCTCAGAGAGCTATGATTTAACAATTGTTATTGCAGAAAATTTGGGTGTGGAACAATTCCCAACATCTTCATCCAACTAAACAAAAAAAGTAAAGATTAAAATTATACATGTGCTATATAACTAACTAACTTTATTCTACCATATTTCCTCTTGTAACAGTTGCTATTAATCATATCTAACCAGTGTCATCTGCACTGTAATGCTGTTCTTGATTATCCATTTCTGCAATTTATATTGCAGAAGCAAATCTACATTTTCAAGTGCCATATGTTTCTATGACTAAACAGTGAATGGATATGTACATTAAGTGTGTATTGTACATTGTAATCATAATTAAGAAGTTAGTTTATCTGGTCTGTCCATGACCTTCATTGAATAAGCACTGTTGCCTCTGAATGAAATACATTTCTATGCTGTATTTATAACTGAAGTAGTTTATAAATATTTAATTTATTTAAGAAAACATCTAAAATAAGGCATTCCTATAACAGTTCAATTTCACAGTGTATTATCAACTGTGCTGATTAGAATGTTCAATGAATCCTCAGCTGACTGAACAAATTGTATGCAAAATACGATCAAATGCAACCAAATGAATCGTGCAACATCAAAGGAGCTGGGCAATATGGAAATTTTCTAAGAGAGTTTACAATAGCAATATATTACTGTTCTATTTAAAACACAACTAATCTACACTTACCATAACTGATATGTTTAAAGTACAGGTTCTGCCACCATAAACCCCTATATTATCGGTAGCTTTGGGCTGTACTGCTATGTTGGTGCTAGTATCTCACAGCACCATATTGGATCCTCATTGTTTGCTACTGAACCCCGACATGTCATCCCACCTGCTGTTTGATTGGCTGGGGAATGTCACATGGTCCACTAAACTGTGAATATTAATGAGGATTACACTCTGCTGGTTTTCACATGTTCTGTCAGAAGTCAATGCTCAGGACACTAGCTATCTTAGTAGGAGGTGGAGTTGAATTGCTACAAAGACTGCCATGTACTGTAAAATAACACATGGAGAAGAAATAGAAATAATCAAGTAGGTGGCTTGGAAGGGAAAGACTGTGGGTTTATTGTGTTGCTGAAATGTAGGCTTAACAAACAAATGGGATTAATTCTTCATTAATACAAATAATATAGCATTGCAACAAAGCGAGTAGACCTATCAAAGATATCTTCAATATACCAATAAAATGAATATTGATTATATTGGGGGTTTTGTGTACTTTTAATGCACTTTTGAGTTCAGTTATCATTTGCATGCTGAAACACTTAAAAGGGTCAAAGTATACCCCTATGTAAAGCACAAGACTAATACAATGTGTTTGTACTAAATAAAAAAATTCTGCCATTTGTCTTCTGGTGACTATACAGCTGCAATTATACACAATTTATTTTGCCAACACATAATAATATACATTTATCAAATACACAGCTCACGCCCAGTATTAACACCAACAGATTTCATTCACCATCATAGCTAAGTTACACCACTATCTGAATAGCAATCGTGGCCCCAAAATTGTGAGGCAGTCAATGTACAAATTTTACTTTCTTAAAATTCTGAATTATTTTTTTTTTGCATTCAATTAACCCAAAAATAATTAATACTCAGTTATTATAAAAGACCTCTGTAATATATAGAAAAATTATATAAAAGGACAAATTAAAAGACACCATTTCTACCAACTGTTAAATGTTATTTATATCCTTTTGGGCCTCATCTATCTGCCTCACAAGTGAGGCCCACCTCACACTTGAGAACCACTAAAATAAAGAATAAAATAATCTTGACATGCAAAATTATTTATTAGTTGTTCAATTAAATAATTAAATGGAAATTTCCCTTGAGATTTCATAATCACCTTGCAAATTATTATTATTAGAATTATTTCTCCGATAAAAACTCCTTGTTCACCATAGATATTATGTTTTTATTGGCTAATTAAAAGGTTCTTTACAAAGGTTCCACTATTTATATTCAATATCTTGCAAATGTCATGCTTGAAAGATTTGAGAAGTAGGTAAATCTGATTTAAGTGTCAATAGCTAAAGTTGTTAACTTCCTGATTTTTCTTAAATTATTGTAACGCAGTCAAATTAAAGGTTAGTTGTCTCTCAAGCACTGAATACTAAAATCTTCAGATATATTAACGGAAATAAAAACAACTTCATTTTTCTATTTCATACTAAAGGCTTTTTAAGTGTTATTATGTATAATCATACACTCAGAGCCTCTAAAATGTTTGCCAGTATCAGTTTTATGAGCAGATAATTTAGAATCTAGTAAAAGTAATACTGTAACATCATTGCTTCCTTTCAACATAAAATGTTAATTCTTTAAGAAAGAAAAATGATAACACCTGAAAGTACATTTTTGGATGTAATTTTATTGAAAAATCACTGCTTTAAAAATGTTAGACATAAAGCATTGATAAATATTAAAATAGGGAAGCTAAAAATCACCTATTAACCTTTTGGGCTAAAGTCATTCTATTTTGTTTAAATATATAATATAATTAATAAACCCATTTTTTTTAATTTGGTCAAGGTAATGGATCCAACATTGAAAGGCTCATAGAAATCTAATTTTCTAAGGGAAAACTAATTTTGTTCTCCAAAAAAACTTCATGAAAAATAAAATATGTTTTATTTAGGTACCTTCTTGTATATGTATAGTATGTAGTTCCAAAAATATGAATTGAAATTATAAAAAAAAGCTCTCAGTTTCTACATAATCATACTAGAGAGTCCCATATATGAAACTGTATTATGAAGTTGTTGATTGAATGGACAAAAATACCAAAATCCTTCATGTACATTCATACCTACTAAACTCACTGTCAACAGTATCTGCACTTCAAAACAATCTGCATCATTTTTATGACTTCTTTTTAGATTTTGTTTATAAAATATATAAAACGAGTCATTAATATATGTTATCTAACGTTAAATTAAAAATAATAGTGTTTCAAAAACAGTGTATCGAAAGGAAGATGTCTCTAACCAGCAATCTGATAAAACAAGACAAAGTATTTAAATATAGTTTATAAGGTTGAACAAAAATATGAATCCTACAAGGTTAGTTTATTATACTGTTGTATTAATTCTGAGAAAAGGTTAAAAAAACCCGTGAAGCAAAAGTATTCATTGTAGGAAAAAATATACTTTCCAAATCTAAAAAGGACAAGTATAATAAATCCCTGAATCTATAACCCATATCCAGTACCCATAATTTGAAATAATTTACACCCAATAAAGACAACTGGGCCATGACAGCCTTCTAAAAAGATCCATAACCTCTTTGGACTTAAAGTATAGACTGCCCTTCTGTTTTAGGATGGAAACTTTCTTTCCTCTAGAAATAAAGTATATGATTACAGTCCTTGGTTTAAATAAGTCACGGGAGAGATCACTGAATTGACCCTTGATATATTTATATATAGTTTTAAGGTTACCAATCATTTTTCTAAACTGAATAATCACAGTTTTCTAAACTTTTTGACTATCATGTTTATTACTTATAGCTCTACCGCATCTTTCTAGTGAACTGCTGCCCAAAATAGTACACAATATTACATATGCAATTTGACTAGTGATTTGTAAACTGGTAGACAATGAACAGATCCATCAGGATAACTGTTTGGTATCTTTTACAAGATGCTTCATTCAGAGCTTTTGGTAAATCCTAACTAACCACTTGGGATCCTAAACTGGAGTGCATTGCTCCAAAGATACACTAAGACACTGGTCTAACTCAATATTTATTTGCAAGAAGTTTGCAGTTCTTTGTGCATTTCCTTCTAACAGTAAAAGCACTGAAGCTGCCATGATCAGTGCACATCTCCATGTGCTATAGTATATTTACTTGACAGGGGTTAAAAAGCTACTTTCTGGACACATATATATTATACATTAAACAAATGATAGATTACATATTTTGTGAACAATTTAAAAAAAATAAGAAGAAACAAATTTGGAAGGCTTACTAAAGTCTCTTCTGTTAGTAATTATGAAAGTCATTTTCTACACATCATACAGAAAATAATCCAGGAACACGATAAATCTGTATTTCGTCTGGGCTGTTTTCATGCCACATTATAATTTGTACAGATGAATTTATGGAGCACATGTAAGTAATAAATAACTAAAACATTTCAATTTCAAGACTGGAAATCACTAAATATTTCCTTTGCTTTTAGCATATGTGTGCCCTGCTTGAATTTTTAATCTCTCTCCTTTGGGGAAGGAAATTTCATCAGAAACAGGAAAATACAAGTACATGTAAACAGATATGTATATGATTATTTACTGTGTTAACACATGTTGGAGGAAAGACATTTTAACTAAATATATCAGAATTTAGCATTCAACAAGTAAACCATATTATTTTACGGGGTACCAAGAACTCAAAGGGAAAAATATGATCCGTACTCTCTATGACAATAATGTATAAAAATGTTTAAGATCCACCAGTTGGTGTTTCTGTCTATCTAGCTTTGTCTAAGTAGCCATAGAGAGCTTCTTCTGGAATAAGTAGAGATTGGTAAATATCATAAAAATCACAGAATCCCATGAAGTGGTCAAGGTATTTTTGTTATCATCACAACTCTGATTTTTTTTTCTAGAAATCACTTTATTGCTCTGTCTAGTATTGAACCCATGCAGTCTTGAACTAAACTCACAAACCTCATAGGTTTATTAAACTTAAAACTGGATCCAGTTCAGTTATTATTAAAACAGATTTTTTAAAGAGTGTGATGAATCATATGCCCGTGCAGTCATTTAATCTTCATAACTTTTACCCAAAATTAGTCTCTAGTTGCGTTGCTAGTAGTTTTGTATGGATTTTAGTTGGGATTTTCTATCAAATTTACTGACCCAAATTTAGTAAATTGTAAATAAATAAAGTTATGATATTCTCTAGGTTTCATATACATATATCTATATGATTCATTAGAAGGGCAGATTTTTTTTTTGAAATGGTATTTCTCTGTTTTGTACCTTTAACTCTTTGAGCAGACTCAACCTCACCAATCCATTTATTATTCTTATCTTTGTTTAATCTTGCTTATCACAATCTACCTCAATCTACTGTAGGACATGCATTATCAATATGGTGCAAATGTTCTCAAAAGTGCTCACCAAGACAATTGAACACTCAACAACACCTAAACAAACAAAAGTACATGTGGTTACTTGCACATTACACACACACACCTATATATATATATATATATATATATATATATATACAGTATATAATGTTATGGTATAATACCACAGATAAATTAGCCAAAATGTTCCCAAACTCTGTTACTCCAGAGTGTTGGAGGTGCCACCAGGAGCTAGACACCCATTTACAAAAGCTTAAAAACTGCCAATATGTTTTGTTCACCCCAAGATGACTCCGTTATCTGGTGGGGAAGCATAAGATATATCCTATATTGTTATTTTCTCTTGAACAAACCTTGACTTGTTTTAACAACATCCTTTTCATAAAAATCTGCTACTGAAAAATATTGCTAGATAATATGTGTGTGTGTGTGTGTGTGTGTGTGTGTGTGTGTGTGTGTGTGCCTGTGCTCTGTTCTTTTTCAGTTTGATTTGCTGTTTTAAAGACATAAGAAATTCTTCAATTCCAGCTGTGCTATATGACCTCAGTGACTGAATAGTTTTAGGAACTTTGCTTATACAGGATTCCACTCAGTTTCAGTTGTTATGGTGTTTCATTCCTGCCAGGAATTAGTTTCAAATCAGATTTTATCTAAGCTTTGCTATTTTCTGCTCTTTTATTATTTTAATTGTAAATGTAAATGCATTCATTTGGCTTGAGTTGCACACATGCAAGGTTAAAACATCATCTAAAATCTTCCACACTAAGTATGGGAAATGTAAATATTTAGCCAAACCATGATGTGGCCATTACATTAATCCCATGAAAATACTGAGTTTAGCATTACAGGTCTGTGAAGTTCAATTACATTCCAACTGGTAACAGTGTGACTGTTAGTGGAGAAAGATATATTAACACGGTGTTTTATTTTAACACCAAATTGAGAAAAGCTGTTGTTAATATGCTATTTCTGTGGGGATTATCTGGATTAGATGTGTGAAAAATCTATTTGTAGGAATTAATTAGGTCAAACGGATTCGGAACTGAACTTCGGGACATAGAACAAGTTAGAATGTAACAATGGAGAGTTTTGTGGTGCATCAAATTCTCCAACAGTACCTTATAGCTAAATGTCATTGACTCCATAGGGGATTATCTACAAGTATGACCAAAAGTACTTTAAGTGAAGGAGAACTCTGTTGTGTTCTTCACAATTTTTGTAAACTGTATTTGCATTCCACTGGGTTCGAACTGTTGTCTTATGGTTTTGTATACTTGTATCTGACCATTCTGCCCTCAATCACAGAAAGAACTCCGTCATGTAACTTCATTTACACCACTCTTGCTAACCTGTTTTCAGTAGTCTGGATTATGCATTGAAAAGTAAACATATTTGCAGTTTTCAAAAAGAAACTCCCAAACATTTTAGATTCCAATATTGGGACAGATGTGAACCATGTAATTTTTTTATTAAACCTAATGATTTCAGATAAACTCCAATGAGATAGGGGTTAAGTCACGTTCCTTTTCAGGCATGGTTGTAAGTCTTAATCTCTAAAAAAAATTATGGCTTCCCTAACTACATAGGGGTAATTGTGAGTTTGGATGCTTTTCTACTTTATGTATTGCTTTTATCCTCATGTTTTTAATGTATTTGAATCAGATCTTTACCAAGACCTAAACCTAGGCTGAAACTTCATCAGATTAGCTAAATGAGTGTATTTTCATTTTAAATCCCTTGGATTATACTCTTATGGGGATGTTTCTCATGTGTTATTCATCAACAGGGGCAATCATTCACAGAGGTTTAGTAACCTATGGTAACCAATCAAAATCTGTCTTTCAGAATTCTATTTTCCCTAACGAGTGAATGCTAACTGCTATTTGTTGCTGTGGGTCACTAGACCTCTAGAAATATTGGCCATGTTGATTAATTCCCCTAAATATATTATATATATATTTTTTTTCTTTTTTTTTTTTTTAATTATTTTCCATTTACTATCGATTTTTATGGAACATGTATTGAACAAACAGAAACCACAATATAGCAGACATTGTTACAGAAAAACAGTTACAGTTGTCTTTCTGAGAGGAAGAAAATTGCAACTCAGCAAAATAATTTTTTCAATTTTGTATACATTTTTCACCCTCTCTGCTGCAACCCATGCATTGAAAAGTACAAAAGTGAAATTGTAATAAGAGGAGAAAATGAAAAGAACAATTCCCCTAAATATTTTTGATCTACTGAACTCTGGAACCTGAGTTCAATTGCACACAGCAATCATTCCATTTAAAATATGTGTAGCAGAACAGTTCAAGTTAATTGCATCAAGGAATAAATAAGTTCACCATCAGCAGTACACATAGGTTCCTCCCTGATGATCAGATTGTTTAATAAGATTTCAGTGTTGTTAAGATTGCTTTGGTTCATGACATCTATACTGAATGACAAATTGATTAAGATGCTGCAGATTGCAGTTTGCAGTTCTTCACGTGTAACTTACTTTGTACGCATGATCATATTCTAATGTTTTATTTGGCTGAATCAATCTGTAGTTCATTCAAATTTAGAAATCAGTCAAATCCATCAAATCAACTTCTAAGAAGATCTAAATTCAGCATATAATCAGACTAGTTTCAGAGCTCTTTACAACCTGATGTTGCACAGATGTATTTCTAAGTTCTCTGACACAGTTTGGGGCACATTTACTAAAGTCGAATGGCTTATCCCTATAAAAATGAATTTGGTTAGCTCTGGATTTAGTGATATCGATAGTAATGCCTATTTATGAAAGCACTAGAAGGCATTATCACAGTGGATATCTCTGTGTATCGATATTGCCTGATTTAACGCTGTTCTGCATTATTTACTAAGATAAGTATTTGTTTTTTTTAGCTATTTTTGTTGCTTAATATATCGCCACTCTCTGGGTGGCGTTATCCATTACTTTCAAT
>WMED01009077.1:0-16525 GCA_019650415.1 Pipa parva | reverse complement strand
GGGGGCGCCCAAGGGGTGGTTCGCCCAGGGCGCAAATCTAGCCAGGACCGGCCCTGGGAATAAATATAAAAAGTCCAATGTTGAAGACAATAATATCAAGTGTATAAATTAACAACAGTTTCCTCCAGTCCACTGCAAAACTGTGTTTCATTCTCAAGTGCTTAGAGAGCTTGGCCACATTCTTGCATCACCATGTGTCAGTGTCAGTGAAAGTGTCAGTTCTCAATAATACCAATGTATCATATGTATGTATATATATGGTTTTTAGCAGCACTACCATAGGTGTGGATCTCCAATACAATAATGGCTTTTAAATAGTGCTGTACTCCAAAACACTATTCATTCAGCAATATGCCAACAAGCTGTGTTATTCTCAGACTGCCATCCTGAAACTAGCAGACCGCTTCCTGGTTAAATAAACGCACTGCTCAGTTTGTCCCAATCTTAAGAAAGATGCTGTGACACTTAAAGAAGTATAGTGCACACATACATATAAAACTAACTTATACTAAGTCAATCGCTAACAGAAATAGTTTAAAAAATGTTTAGGGAAGAAATAATACTTGCCATTTGTTTCACTGTTTAGTTCTAGTGAGAGCTGATATTTTTTCCTCCCCCTCTCCAACCCCCTCCCCTTTTCCCTCTTTGTAAGTCAGGCAACAGAAGAAGAAAAAGCTGCCAAAATGCTATTAGTTAAGCAGTGTG
Source organism: Pipa parva (assembly GCA_019650415.1). Taxonomy (NCBI): domain Eukaryota; kingdom Metazoa; phylum Chordata; class Amphibia; order Anura; family Pipidae; genus Pipa; species Pipa parva. The sequence continues at coordinate 15,820 of WMED01009077.1, read as the reverse complement.
CTGACCTTTTGACCTCGTTAATCAAGCTTGTTTACATTTGGAATGCGCAGGTGTTACATTACACATTAGACGAAAATATCTGGGGGAGGGTACCCTTTCATGGAAAACTGGCCGGTACACATCACACACACACACACACTTTTCTTGGTGCAGGAATTTTCCAGTGTTGTGTAATATATCATCCTGCATCACAAGAAACAACTATTGGTTTGAATCGATTCTCACTAAGGTATAGTACTGCATATGTAAAGATGTAATTTGATTATACTTCTCCTTTAATACACTCTGGGTCCTATTCATCCTGCAATAACTTTAGTGCTGCATGTCCCACCATACAAACTGCGATCCTGTTTCAGACCAACTCATGTTTTGTCTTCCCAGGCTTCATCCAAGTCATCAATTAAAGCACTCATTACAGCTCTTTAAATACCCATTCTCTTAAAGAAGACACAGCATAATTTTAACCCAGTCCATCACTAGGCAAAATATTGATCATATTCACATAATAAGCCACCTAATTTGAGGAAGTAACATTAATAAAACCAAACCTTAATTTTTGTATTGATAAAACTTCCACTACATAATAATTTAATCTTTATATGCTAAGGCGCTCAGTAATAATGGAAACAAATCATACCTGAAAAATGTATTTCACATAAAAACTGCACAATTGTGTTTGATTAAACCGGTTCTAATTATAGAGAGAAGGGTTTTCTACCCAAGCCATACATAAAGCTGCTAGAGGAAATGCTTAAAAGTAAGCTCCTCATTAAGTCCCTTAGGCTTCATAGTCTTTAATAAAATGATCCATCCAGTTTTCTTTTGAAGAACTAACCTATCCCAGTTATCACCCCTCTTAGTTAGGTTTAACATGTTCTAAACCCCAACATCTAAGACTATTTTACCATTGTGAAAGATATTAAAGTGAGGAGTCACAGGGGCTGTCTTTATCATTCAGTCATTTCAAGAATATGCGTTCCTAAAGATCTAATTGTCCTCTCCACATAACACTTAGCGCAAGGGAATTCCAGGGCATAAATTACTCCTTGTGTCCCACAATTAATAAATTGTTTGATAATTTTTGCCTTTATAGTCCAAAAAGATCTAAAGTCTTTCTTTTCAGTCATATATTGACATGCATCGCATCTGCCACAGGCAAAATTGCCTTTCATGGGGCTTTACCAAACCATTGTAGGATCGACACAGTAGTGCAAAAACAAAAAAAAACAAAAAACAACCACAATGAATAAGCATAACCTTAAGGTTAGCTGCTCTATTAAATGTAAATTGTGGAGTTTTATTTACTACACCATCGCATCTGGTGTCAGTCAGCAAACTATCCCAATGTTTATGGACAATATTTTGAAACAGAGACCTGAGTATGATATTTCGTAGTAATCCTTATCTCCACTTTATTAGCCTGTTTGTTTGAACCAGCCATACAGAGCTGATATTCATGACATTTTCTTAGATCTATTTTATGCTGTTCTAATCCAATTCTTTGAGTAACCTCTTTCTGAAAAATCACATTTTAAGATCATGAGCGTGTATTTCAAAACTGCTTTCCTGGGAACAATTTCTCCTCATTCTCATTAACTGTCCCACTGGTATCCCCTTTAAAAGGGATGGTGGGTGTGTGCTCACTGCATGCAATAGAGTGTTTGCTGAGGTAGATTTACAGTATACCTCTATTACCAAAACTCCTTCCATTACACTAATTCTCAAATCAAGGAAAGTTAAAGTATTAACACTGCATTCAAACATAAGCTGTATGTTATATTCATTGGTATTCAAGTTGTTTACAATCTACTAAGCCTGAGTGGGTTCCCCTCCAGAAGAGACACACATCGTCGATGTATCCCAACCAGGAACCCTCTTATCAATTACATCAACATATTGACCAAAATACTACAATCTTCTCCCATATAAGTGCAAACATGCATATATATGAGCACAGGCAGCGCCCATGGCTGTACCTTGAATTTGATGGTAATACTTTGGATGAAATTTAATAAAATCAAAAATATCGATATCATGATATTGATATCACAATATTTAATGATCATTGATTTTTTCCCAATACTGCGATATCGATGTTACTTATATCACAATCTCGAAATTTTGCCAATATTGGTAATATCGATATCGTGATGTTGAATTTTCCAGCGATATTATGAATTTTCCATAGAAGTAAACAGAATAAAAATTTAGATAAAATTTCAATATCATGATATCAATATTACCGATATCACAATATCGCTAAACATCCAGGGGGGAATTCAGCAAGCTCCGAAGTGAGGCGAGTAGTGTTCGCCTCACTTCGGAACAACTGAAATGCGCATGCTGATGTCCTGCACGTGGACATCAGCACGCGCATTAAAGGGATTCCCCTCCCAGCGAGGAGACTCGAGTGCTCTCGCCGGGAGGGGAATCCCTTTAATGCACATGCTGATGTCCGTGTGCAGGACATCAGCATGCACATTTCAGTTATTCCAAAGTGAGGCGAACACTATGCGCCTCACTTCGGAGCTTGCTGAATTTTCCCCCCCCCCCCCCCCCCATATCACGATATTGGAAATTTCAATATCAGGAAAAAAAATCATTCAATATCGCAATACCGACAATATCGATGTTGCAATATCAGTCAAGATCATTCGATATCGCAATATCGGCAATGTCAACATTGCGATATCAGTAAAAATCATTCGATATCGCAGTATTGATATTTTCAATTTTATTAAATGTTGCCCAATTTGAGTCAAATTTAAAAAAATTATTTTCTAGCATGAACTTGAGGACAACAATGCAGTAATCATCCAAAACACACTTACCTTCTATTTTTTTTTTTTTTATGATTACAAGTTTTTGATATTCTTTAAATAACTTTTTGGGGTGCGGGGGCTCCATCTGTATTTTTTTTTTTAATATATATAACATATAAGCATGTGGAGTAGGGTGAAGAAATTGCTTTCCACTGCTAAGCATTAGAATATAAAAATACATACAATCCCATAATCATTTATACTTCCTGCTTTAAACCCCACTAACGTTAAGTAGCACCAAATTATATTTTTTCTTTTACTACAATGTATACTAGGGAAGACTTGCTCTTGAATTTCCTCTATTGTAGACTGAGGACATTTACTGCAACAAGTGTCATGGATCTAGGAAAGATCTATCTATATGTAGTTCTCCAGCATTGTGGAATCTCTGTTGTAAATGAGTTCTTATTGTGTCCCAGTGTAATACAATCTAGACTGTACATGTTCATATGAAATTGACTGAAAATCACAAAGCTAAAGAAAATTAGTGGCTGCTTCAGTGAAACTCTGAAATAAAAATGCATTACTGCCAACGCACAAAGACCTTAATTATTAATGATATGTTTAAATCTGTGCTGTCAGATGGCTGAGCTCCTACAACATGAAGGCACCAGAAGGTATAAGCTGTAATTTCAAAGAAAGGCTGAGAAATTTGCAGCTTGGGTCAATTAGATTTGCTAATTTTCCAAACTTTATTTTAAAATAGTCTGTTCTGTTCTAAATTGCAATTTTAATTCTTCATAATCTGCATATGAATCTCCAATGGGACGTGTACGTGACAGGTTGGATTGAACACTTATGAAAATATTGAAGAAATTCATACAATTCTTGATTTGAGTACATTTGCTGTGGAAAATGTTCAGCTCTAATTGATCCAAATGATGTGATTCACACATAACACCAAACAATATACAATACAATTACCCAACTCTTTTTAATATGGCTATGTGGTCAGATTCAGCATCCAGTTTGGGAATTCCTCTATTTTCATTGGCTTAAAAAGTGGTAGAGATATGCCCATAAAGCATTTCAATTTCTCCATAGTAGAAGGACTGATGTTCTTTTATATTCACGCGATAAGCTTTATGATTTTCTAGAAATAGAAAGTTATCATAAATCTGTCTATACCTACAAAAAGGTCTGACAAATATCTCAGGACTAAGCAGTTAAGTGTATAATTTGTAACCTTTGTCCGGAAGTTATAGACAACTTAACAAGTCATAACATGTGGACCCAAGTCCTCAAAATACTGGTGAAGTGAAGCATGTGACTTCTCCATTTAGGCACATTCATGCAGCCTACGTGGAGTGAGATATTGCCTTTTGGAAGTATCTGTGGTTTATTTGGTTGTCCCTTGAGGTGACCATGTGTGAGCTTGTGATAGGTGTGCTTGCAGCACAACAGTGAATTAATACTAAAAAACATAAATGTGAACATATAGTCATGTTCAACTACAAACTGTACAGCGGACTTTAAACTGATATGCTATTGACTCTGTAAACAACCATTCATTCTTTTTATCTATTAAGTTCACTTAAAATGAATAGGAACTTTAAAATATTAGTTATTATATTACCAGTCTTTACATGGGATTAATAGAATCAATAACTGGTCTCTAAACAGGTTTGCAGCACGATCAAATGGATTGCACAAAATAATTAATTGAAGAACATGGAAAGAACAAACAGCAGATGAAGAGGTGAACAAAATGGACAATGGCGTGTATTATTCATGGAATTTAATCAACTATTTCCTCTTTCCCTGCAAAACACTAACACAGCTAGTAGTAACTATAATACATGTGAATGCAGAGCATCACTACTAAACTGTAGTATTGTGTTGCATTCACCAGACTGAAGTGGTGAATCAGTAGTTTCATACAGATTTCTCTACATTACACAAGAGACAGATGCATTTCCACTACGGGAATCCTCTGTTTAGTGAATAAATAGTATGGAGAATTGTAGTGTAGCGAGCGACCTTAAGTGATGAGAATTCAGTGAATTTCCACTTTGTTCAATAAGTCTTATAAAGGGGGAACTTTCATGGTGTATGTGTATGTATTTGTGTATGTGTATATATGTGTGTGTCTGTGTGTGTATATATAAAAATTAGTATTGCAATACATGGTGATACCTTTTTTAAATAGACTAATACAGTATAATAAAGGCATCATCATATATTTCAATACTAATTTTTTTGCATCTGTGGGACTAACCCGACCACTCTATCCTAACTATAATTTTACACATTATTATAAATAATAAAGTAGAGTCACTCTGGAGCAAAAGGCCCCAAAGGGTCCCAGCTATGCTGATCTGACAGAACAGTTAAATGTTTATTTTCATATGAAAATACTGAAGTACATAAGCACTTTTTAAAAAAATACATATATATTTCCAAACACGTTTATTTCATTAGTAGAACCTAAACTAGTATTATTGTTTTGAGGTGACAGGTTCACTTTAGCCACTTCTTCAGTTCTGGGCATCTGGCCCTCACTGGGTTATTGTATTCTAATGCTCTTATATTGCTCCTTTTTGCTATTATTTATGAAGGAGATATAAGTATAGATATACTGAAATCTATTAATATTATTTATTCTCTTGATAGGGCTGATATTCCTTTATCAATTTATCATTGACAAGGTCTATCAAGTACAAAACTGGTTTGATAAATGGCTTTGAATCTGTGCTAGTAAAGTTCTGGGAGTGCACATCTGGCTACAGGAGCATAAGGGAGTGATTCCCACTTTCCCATGAGCAATGTAACGGGAACAATGTAAGTACTTTCTGTTTATATACATACATACAGTGCCCTTTTTTTGTTTCAATATTATATAAATAGCAAAGTTATTGTTCTCTGCTTCCATCTAGTAAGTAATCCCGGTAGGACCTCATGACAGGAATGAAGTATGTAAATCAATCAAGTCATTAAATTAATCTGTGTTTTAAAAGGTCTATTGCAGCCTAGCCCGGTATGGAGAAAGGACTCTAGGGGCTTCTTGTGTCCCTCTGAAGAAAGCACCCGTGTCCATTGATGCAGAGAAACTGCAGGATTAATGTGTGGTAGGGTGTGGTTCTCCAAATAGGAGGTAGTAAAGGGGCTCCCAGAGGGTGGAAGGGCATGATTCTCACCTCATAACTCTGAAAATCCTGATTTTGCTTTTCAGAGTTTCTTTCCACGAGATCTCAGAAGTTTCTTGCAGTAAATATCACGAGATTTTTTTCGATCAATATTTACTGACCAAAATTTTTTGATCGAAAGGTAGTCATACTTTGCATTATAGTAGTATCTTTGCAATCTTTCTATCGAAAAATTGAGATTGAAAAACTCAATCGAAAGTTTCTGTCGGTAAATATCAATCAAAATATTTGCAATATTTACTGCAAGCAACTTCTGAGATCTTGCGGAAATAAACTCAGAAAAGCAAAATTGGGCTTTTCCGAATGTATTAAATTTCGCCCTAATTAGGGTACTAAAGGGCATATTTAACAAGGTTTGCTAACCAAATTTCTGTTTTCCCCAATTCATTTACAGTATGTTGATGGAGATTATTATTTTTTCAACAAAACACAAGAGAGGAATTCACCATTCAGCAAAGTGAGCTCCGAATCCTTCGGCTCACTTCGCAAATGGTGTTATGCGCTCGCTGATGTCCTGCACGCGGACATCAGCGAGTGCATTAAAGGGATTCCAGTCTCGGCGAGGCGACTCTTTTGCTCTCGCCGAGACTGGAGAATGAGTGAGAATCAGTGAGAATGAAAATTTTCAGCAGCACAAATAAGAAATTTTCCATGTCAAAGCATTTATAATCTGCTAATAATTTTGCTTTCACCAAACAGTGAAAGCTATATTTTCACCCACTTCTCTCATCTTACTAATAAAGGCCAGGTATACACGGTTTGGATTTCTTAGCTTTTGTTCACCCATATCTACTAACAGTTTTGTTTTTATGACTGAACATGAATGTAAGGAGAAAGTGACATATGTTCTTCCCACACTATGTTGCCATAAGAAGCACCACTGTTATAATGCACACGGGTATTCTCTCAGTGATACAGTACCAGCCTCATAAATGTAAAACCATATTGTTGAGCGATAATCTAAGGTGTGTATTTATCAACTCTGATTATCCATAAACCAGGAGGGAGCTGTGCCCAGTATTTATGAACTGTTTGATTATCAAATATATGGAAGGGGGAGGGGGGGTTGCCTTTATGTTAAGACTTGCCTAAAGCTCATATTAAGGGATTATATCATGGTATATAATACTGGTGGGGGGTTGCTATAAGCTGGAAAATATAACAGAATCCATTGAAGATTTACTATTGGGACAAATAAATGAGGCAGCAAAAGGCAATGAGTTAGTAATAATGCGGGACTTCAACTACCCAGATATAAATTGGGAAACTGAAATCAGTAGATCTAATAAAGGAAACAGTTTTTTGTCAACAGCTAAAGGTAATTATATTTCTCAACTGGTCAACTGGTGCAGGAACCAACAAGAGGGATGAAGGGGGCATCACTAGACTTAATATTATCTAATAGGCCTGATAGAATAACAAAGGTGCAGGTGGGGGGGGGGGGGGAACTAGGAAATAGTGACCACAATATCATAGATTTCCAGTTGACTTTTAATGGGACTTACTGTCATGAGACCACTAAAACTTAACTTCAGAAAGATTAAAATTAATCAGCTTAGAGATTCCCTTACTATCATTGACTGGAACAATGTTCTCAATAATAAGCGTACAGACTGTAAATGGGATTTTTTTAAAAAAAATCTTGACTACTCATTGTGAGAGGTACATACCATATGGGAATAAAAGAGTTAGAAATAAAAGAAATCCTATGTGGATGAATTAAAATATCAGCGGTGGTCAATAGGCTGAAAACACAGAAGCACTGGGCTATACACAGCCCCAGCGCTTCCCGGCAGGCAGAAGAGTTGGCAGTCATGAGCGGCACGCACACAAGGAAGCATCGCTTGTGACAGAGGATAATTGGCTCTTGTCTCATGGGTTTTTTGACTTCCTCTGAATCAACACTGCAGGAAAATAGGCTGAACTGGATGAATTTATGACTTTTTTCAGTCTTCTAAATTATGTTACTATGAAAACCAGATGACTTGTGTCAGAAAATAATTCTGCGCTATTTATGCTGTGTAAAATCAATTTAAAATGGAATTATTTTTTTAAGGAAAGGGAAATTCTTTATTGACAACATTACATTAGGCCAAGAATCAATTGGACACCCAAAGAACATAAAAATATTCACACACTGCATGACCTTCCTTGATCAACACCGACAACTTTACATGGTTAGAAAATGATTTCATTAGAAGCTGCTTTTCATAGTTGTGTTAAAAGAAATGTTTTCATGTTATGGAGCAAATTTTTTTCTGGTTTCCAATTCGTCTGCTACCTAAAGGGGGCTGCTGATTTTTGCAGGGCACATTATAAATAAATGTAAGAATGGAGGTTTGTATAATCCAAATGTCAGATCTGATGGATAAGTAAACATAAAGCCATTTATTGGTGGGATTTAGCTCTTTGTGAAAAACAACACTGAAGACTGAACACACGATGAGATATTAATAAGACTTTGTCCTTGCCACATATATCTCAAGAAAGAAAAGTCGATAGGCACTGGTTCTGCTAAGCAAACTAGAGAAAAAAAACCTAAAGAAATAGTTGGAAATATATTCATAAATCAGACATTATGGGGTTTCATTTTTATGAAGGTTAATAAAATTTTGATATTCGTTTTGTTCTGTCTCATGCTTCTTTTGTTGCCACAGAACTGCATTTTTTTTTTAAATGTAGGGAAAATGTTTTAACTTGACTGTTAACCTCAATTTAACAATGCATAAAATGGCAATTCTGTCACTTAGTAGGAAGACTGTTTGCCTTTGAGTCATGGTGTTGAATGGCTAAATATGACTTGAGAGAAAGATAAAAAAAAAATAGCTTCTAAACATTAATGAAGAAAATGATGTAGGGACGACCACAATGCGCACTGCAATAACACTTTTAGCACATGCTGCCAGAACCCAATTTGAAGCATCTCCATCCCTTGTAGGAGGTATAATATGTCCAGAGTACCACAGACTATACTTCTAATTAATCTGGACAATTCCTGGGCATGCCAATTTATTTGTGCAGGTTGAAATAAATGGTCAGTTTTTTTAAACTACCTTGTGAAAATGACTGGCATCAGAATTGGCAGGGACCACACAACAATGGAATCCGCAACTGCATTTTCTTTTTCACACACCCCTTATTACATAGTGCCCACTTAGCCCAACACTTTAATTAGCCATGTCCCGGTAGCTTCCATGTGATTGGCTGGCTGTTTGCTCTGATTTTCTTAGCTTGGTGGGTCAAAAGCAATACCCTTTATACCCTCCTTGTTGGTGCTCATTTTTGGCACCTTAGTAATAAAAAGTATAAACAGGACATACTGTACGTGGGAGCAGGAAGTGACTTATGAAGCATATACAGGAAGCAGTAAGAGAGGAATGTATCTGAAGCTGAATAAAGCAAGCAGTGCTTTACAGATGTAGCAAAAACTGCACTGCAGCATCCAGTATACACAGTGAACACGATCCATCCTTCACTGCAGGGTAAGGAGGTATATGGTGTGGTGTACCGATTCCTTATTAAAGATTGCTTCAGCTGTACTCATCACCCAGACATTAAAAGGAGATCTTTCCTTATTTACACACTGTTTTAGGTTAAATTTAGAATTGGAAATAGTTAGATAAGCAGTTATTATCTTTACCTCTTACATTAGGTCAATTTTGCATTACTTCAGGCCCTGTTACAATGAAGAAATTGGAAGGCATCTTTAGCATCTGACCTTTTAAAAAACAATTATACAATTTTTTTTTCCCCAACAGGCAGCAAATGTGCTTCTACTACTAGATTTGTATCTGACACTGAACAGCACACTATGCTGAATGAATAACTCTGTTAAGACATCAAATGATTGATCACACCTGTTTGAGCGGAGCACATAATATATGAGAGGTGATGGATGGGCACTTAGGATAAAGCAGATGAACTCTTTACATGATTGGTAGCATGGTACAGTGGGTGTCTGGATTCAGGGAGTTAAGAGCAGAAGAGTCATAGAGAGTTCATCATTATCTGCTGAACTAGAACAAATACTTTACCATAATAAGGAAGAGAGCTAAGAACTAATTATGTCAATATCAAAGGAAAGTTAGTGCTAAAAGAATGCATCATGGCAGAATGCTGTACAGCATCTAAATATAGTAAACTGCATAGTGAGTTGCTAAATAAAGCTATCATCATGTTGGACATGTAGTGAATGTCATGTTATAACGTAGCAAATCCAATATCATTTTTGGAGATGGATAACATATTATTTAATTCCTGTTTTTAACACGGCCTACAATGGGAGTACTACTGGGGGGAGCATCTGACTTAGCAAACAAGGGAAGCCCAGAAAGACAGACACATGGTATGTAGAGTCCAGAGTATTGTCCAATGGAACTGAAGAAGCACTTATCAGTGTTAACTGGTATTTTTCGCAGTTGCAGTGTAAATGGGATTGTAAAATAAGGCTGGGGGGAGGGCATTTGTGAGTTTGTGTGTGTGTGGGGTGGGTTCCTGTGACTTATCTTAGCAGCCCTGGTTTTTAACACTTTCTTCAATTTTTGGGATGCTCCTCCCTTTCTATGTGTATAGCTGGAGCAACCTGTTTGCTATATACCAGAGGAAGAGATGCCAGTTACTGTTCTTTACAGGGGTGGGGGGTGGAATTCATCTTAAATGAAATCATTTCAGTGGCTTGGGCATTGGTTGCCACAGTCTTTGGACCAGAGTTGAAGAATCCACACCTTTCCCACCCCAGCTCTGCTAATTCTGGATGCTCCACAACACTATATGTGCTACAAAGAAATAGTAAATCATAACTGACAATGACATTGTGATGCACTGTGTAAAATTTGTAAAATTTTTGCCATGCTTAACCGTGATCCTTTGGGTCTGACCTCTCTTTATAACTATGGTTTACCTTTTCCACTTTCGGTTGTGTAAGTGGTAGAGATGGGGGTTTGCAATGACAACATCAGACACAAAACATGGATTTAGCATAGTGTCAGGAAAGTGTGGTGTTGCAGACAAGTGAGTACATTTTAGTAGTAGCGTTAGTAATAGTATGAAGAGACAATGATGTAATAAGAAAGGATAATGGACCCCTTTCTGTAATTTATAACGATGTTAATAGATTGAAGAGTTTTATAACCATATAAAAAGGCAAGGACCCTTCTAATGCCCTTATAATGTAAAGAGGAAACATGATACTTTATAATACTCATGCCATGAGTAAGCACCCATGGGGTGTGAAACGCGTAGGCGTTTTTGTCATTGATTTTATTTCATTTTAATCGTACCTATGTGGTACCAATAAAGTTTTTTTGATTTTTACAATTGGAGTGCCGGAGATTATATCAAGTGTCTTACCTGCAAAACGCCATTGCTCCTGAGCACCCGAGAGACTTACACATTGAATTGGGAGATAGAGCGGTCAGTTTCTCTTTTCCACTTTATAATACTTGTCAGTTTTGGAAACCAAAATAAAATACCTTTACAGCTTGAAACTGTTCTTGTTCTTGATAAGCATATGCTTTTCTCCTTTCTTTTCTAGATTCAGATCGTGCATGTGCCATTTTATTACCCAGGATGCTTTAGTTTAAGGCTGTAGTGTTTTATTGTAGTTTTTCAAAATGACTACAATTACCATGATGCCATGGCTTTGTTCTTTTGTTTCGCTTACATGCTGCAGTTACACCATGTTTTGAGAAATTGTGTATGACATTGCCTACATTTCCTCATGATGCACTGTTATGTATTTAGTCACAATGTAAAAATCAGTTGTGGAGAAAAGCATTAGTTAACTACTACTTTTGTCATTATATCACAAAAATAAAAGTTTGGAGGCCTGTAATAATTTTTCAGAACATTCATGACTACACAACCCATGATCCCCTGTGACGTATTTACTGACTGAAAAAGTACAATGGCAGTTTGAGGGATGCAGAGGTAGGTAAGAGAAGTGGCTTGTAGAAGATGAATCATCAACATGTTGCAGGAAAAGGGAGTGATGTTGCTACATTCAGATAGTTGTGATATCAGATCTAGACATTTATAAGGGTATAATTTACAGGATGTTTCATACTGGAGAACAGCTTGACTGAAGAACAGTTTCACCCACCAGGCTGTAAGAGCTCTAAACTCTCTCCCTGCTCTGCCTCCCCCCTTATCTACCCCCCTCTCACCTATTAACCTCCCCTCCTGTTATCACTACTCCCTATGACCTTGTAAATTCAATAAGTACTCAGTGACTAAACCTGCCTCCAAGTTCAACATCCCCTCCCCCCCTTTTTTTCTCCCTTTGATATGCACTTTCACCTCCTATTACTATTTTTATTGTATTGTTGTATTCTATTTACAGTATATTATGGTATCTGCATTTGCACTTTGCTTTGCCTACTGGTTTTTGTAATTTATATCCCCATTGTCATGTATACTGGAGAGATGAGAAACGTAATTTCAATACTTTTATGTGCTCATGTACATATGTAGAATTGACAAATAAATATCTATCTATCTATACACTTCCTTTATTTTATAATAATATAATACCTACATTTTATATTTTTAAATATTATTCATTGTCAAGTGAGTAATAACACCTTCTCCTGTGGCTGGGTAAAATTCTAGAGAAAAAGAGGTAATGCAACTAATAAAACCATCAAAACCTGTCTAATGTAATAACTTTTGAAACATGTGTGACCCTCTGAAACATAGAAAGTAACCTTGGAATTGTAGCTGTCAATGACATCATATCTTCAAAATTGTGAAATTTGCTACAATTTTCAGTGACAGCCCCTATTTCCGATGTTGGAGGCCCCATTTTCTTTTGGTCTGCAAAACCAAAAATAGTTACTGCAGTGTTCAGTCTTTGATTATAACAATCCTTAATTCATCAGAGAAGGAATATAACCAGTGAGTTAAAATGACTGTATATAGTTTATAGGAAATAGTCACACTCAAACACACTTGGTTCTATTAACAAACTATATAATCTGTCACTAGTTAGCCAAAAGAAGCCTACAGTTTATCCACCCAGGCAATCTGTCAGAAGAGCAATTAGAAACAGAAATTGCTTTGATATCTGGAAGTAAAAGGATACCGGCAACATACTTAAATAAACACTTATATAAATGCATTCAATCTACCTAAAGTGGGGGGGTGGAAACATAAACCCCATACATGAATGCTAATTTATGGGGAGTGGATGATAGTAGTGATAATCTTGGCATGCAACAAGCAGAACCCCCACTGATACTGATGACACTATATAATTTTCCCACGCATCTAATATATACTTGTCTCTCTAAGCGTAAGACAAGACCCTGTATTAATGGGATACCTCCTAGTCAGGCTGCCTCTCTACAATACAGAAAGTGCTGAGACTTTTTTTTAAGTCTGGTAACCACATGTAATTGAAGTTTGGTAATTGACTGCTTCAGGTTTACTTTTGCTTTTTCAGTCAACAGAGACTACAAGGCCATCTTGTTTAAACTGTTCTTCAGTGTTAGAGATTGGTTATTGGTGCAATATACTGGGGTGGATCTACCCATCTTGCTGATTGCTCTGTTGCAGCTACTTACAAGTCCCACCATGAAAACAATAATATATCACCTTAAACTCCATATGTATATTTGTATTTATAGCTGCAACAAACAGTTTAACAAAGGGAGCTGGGAAGAGTGCTCAGCATAGTAGGAGTGAAGTAAACTGCAAGCATAGAATCATAAGGATACATTATGTTCCAGGCAATGAGAGAAAGAAGAAGATGGAGGTTACTGCCCCATAGTGCTGAAAAGTTCAATTTAAGGGAGGCATACATACACAAAGAGGAAGGCAATACATCATTTAACATAAAGCACTAGATCATTAATCTACAAAGGCTCGAAAACTAGTGCTCCAAAAGGCAGGACTTGAGTTATGTTTTATAAATATTGAGAAACTGCTCTTGGCCTGAGGTGAGGCATTAAAAAACAAAGATTGGACAGCAATGGGAAGTACTGGTGTATGATGTACAAAGAAAAACATTGGTTTGTGAGGAGCAAAGGGACAAGACCATATAGATACTCAAGGGAAAAGGGTAGGGCAACAGTGTGAGGTAGTTTAGTTTTATAGAAGATGTAAATGATTTTATTTTGAAAAGGAAACCATGGCACAAACATAGGCTACAAGCGAGCTGACCTTTTGTGGGAAGAGTGAGAATTCTGTGACTGAAACTGGAAAGCCAGTTAGAGTGCCTTTAATGTGCTTAAAATAATTGAAACAGGGTAAGACTGGTACTAAGTGGGCCCATAAGGCTAAATGTAAATAAAACAAAATAATCCCTCCCATGCACACACATATACACATATATATCTACCTTCCTTCCACGCTCCCATAAACTAAACTAAAGAGGAGACATCAGGCAACATAGACTCCTCCATCTTCCAGCAGCTAATGGCACTGGTCAAACAGCAGGAACACGGAAGAATTGCCTCTGCCTGATGTGTGCCCAGTGTGTCTGTATGTAAATATGTGTATTTGTCTGTGTGTAGATATGTGTGTAGGACGGGACATAAGAGGGGTGTGCACTGTACATGACTTCCAGTGCCCTAACCTCACTGGCAATGTATGCTGATACCTGGATCCTTTCACTGTTTCCCCTGTGGGTCATTTGGCTTAGTTTCTCTGTAGGGCCCAACATGCCTTAGCCATAAACACTGCGTTAAGATAAGGGCATGCTACTAGCCAGTATTTCATTTCCTGAGAGGGAAAGGGTTTGATATCACCATTTTCACATGGGAAATGGGACAATTTTTAACTTACAGAAGGAGAGAAATAAGTTAAAATCACACAATTAATGTGTAAAAGTAGCCAAGTGTTCAGTGTAGATAAAACGGGAGGTCCACTGACTGATAGAGCATGATGCAGACCCCACCTAGGGCACATAACTTACACTTCAGTCTTCACCAGGTGTCCCGGCGAGGGAACTTTAGCTTTGCTGACAGGTGCTCACATACAGGTATATATATATATATATATATATATTTTTTTTTTTTTTAGAAAGGTTAGTATGGCTACTTTTCTATCAAAAAATATAAAAAAATCTCGCGAGAACAATCAGAGATCTCGCACGATAAACTCAGAAAGGCCAAAATTCCTCCAGAACGCTACAAGTTATCGCAAACCCTTGGTTGCAGTTGTTGCTGCTAAGGGTGGCCCAACCAGTTATTAGGTTTAAGGGGCAATCACTTTTTCACACAGGGCCATGATGGTTTGGATTTTTTTTCTCCTTTAATAATAAACACCTTCATTTACAAATTGCATTTTGTGTTTACTTGTGTTGTCCTTGACTATTGTTTAAATTGGTTTGATGTTCCGAAACACTTAAGTGTGACAAACATGCAAAAAAACAGGAAATGAGGAAGAGGGCAAACACTTTTTCACACCATTGTATCCTGGGGAACCAATATGTGGTAACTACAGCTCAGGAAGTTACATCTGGAACAGACAAACCGGAATCAGGAAACTGACAAGGCACAGGACTGGATGACAACTGGAGACCAGGTTCCAAGCTAGAAACTCAACAGAACAGAAACAGGATTACAGCTCTTATGCAGCAATACAGCACAGTGCTTGAACAGAGTAAACTCCTTATTCAGGCAAGGTCAGGCTTAAATCAATCAGCTTTATATAGGGAGGCACTAGTTGCAACTGGATAACAGGCAGATTCACTAATATTCTGAAATTTGATTTTAATAATCAGACACATGTGTAGAACAGGTAAATTCAGTAATGTATTCAGAAGAGCAGCTTCTGATCAATCAATCAATAAATCATCTTTATTGTCATTACAACAAGTGCAACGAGATAGCATGAACATTGAATATTGCA
>WMED01009076.1:0-16526 GCA_019650415.1 Pipa parva | reverse complement strand
TTTTTAAGTGGTGGAACTTGCACTATTGGTGCCTGACTAAATACTTTTTTCCCCACTGTATATAATGTTCTACAGGTACAAATGTACACATCATATAAATCTTCTTCAATACAATTTCCAGATCACTTTCTTTTTGGCCTAGTGGATGAGCCAGTCATGCCTAAATGGCTTCCAAAGAGATGGCAGTGAGACAAATTTGTAAAATTGAGGGGCAATAGTGTCAGTACCAGACTCACTGGGTATACCATTTACAACCAACATTTTCTCTTGTGGACAACATCCTGCGATGAACCAGGGATAATTTTTCAGTCAGATCATGCTATGAAATTAGTACTGAGATGAAACAAAATTATCCATGGTCACAGACTACTACTGCTCCTCCCCAATTAACACTTCTATGGGGAGAGTACTATCATTTGTAATGTGTAGCAAGTATGCATCATCTTTTGAATTGCATTTAATACATTTAATACTATTTTGCACACAAACTCTTGAGATTACCAGATGTGGTTTCTCCTTTAGGGACATAATTTCCAGTTGCTAGTTTATTTGCTGTTCAGCCATCTTCACTAAAAGCATCTTGTTGGCCTCTTTCTGGTTGGCATTTAACTCTTGTAGGCATCCATTTGTTTGCTGATGATTAACGTTTTCTGGCCCAGCCATCTAATAAACTACTTCATGTGTGGCAACTGTTGAAACAGTGTCACTCACAAAACACAAAGGCTTTAAAGGGTATTTTCCTAATGCCTTACATGTGATTTCATCTTCCGGGACATCAAGACATACCTGTATTTTGAAGGAATGCCTCTGGTCATGGTTAACTTTTCTCCGTTGCTTATTGCATTCCTTTCATTAGTGAACCTGATAACCCATCTCCAATATTTTATGTATGAAGAACACGTCTTTTTTTCCAGTTTTCTACCTTATTCCTTAGAAAAAAAACATTAGAAAACTTTAGGATTAACAGAGAAGCATGACGCCAGATATTCATTATATTTGTTAATATGATTTAATTACTGTAATAGCTTTGCACAGTATGGTGGAACTATACTGATGTTTTCTTATAGTGTTTCATTGTTGGATTCTTATTGCCTTTGTTGGTATAAATAATAAAAACAAAATACATAAAAAAAATAAAGGCTTCTGTATGTGTTTTTCATAAGGATACCACCAAGGAATGCAGACCTTTTAAAATATTTATAAACTATAATGCTGAGGATGTTCATATATAAACTCAAAATCACAGGAGATTAAGAAGGTTAAAGAGAAATCCTCCCCAACTGATATTTTTAGCAGTAAGATATGCAGAGTTTGGTGTGTGAGTACCCAAGTGTCACTTTCAATTTTCACACACAGCCATGCTCTTTCACTGACTTAATGGAAGCAGCCCTGCTGGGGTGGGTATAGCACTGCCGTCAGGATGCAGTCTACCAGGTTACTTACCTAACCGCCAATACTCTGCTTGGACCGAAAGTAAGAATGGGCTGTTGGTGGGCAGTGAAATGGGGGGCACTCCTAAAAATGTTACCCTTCCTTTAGAGATTACTCTCCTTTAGAGGTTTTTACTCTTTCATGCATTGCCTGACTTGATAGAGTGTGGGCCACAAGGTCTTTCCCCACTAACTAAATTTTTCATTGTCCTATTAACCAGGAAACTAAACCCACCTGGAGAGTCCTGCAGTTTTCTCTCTGTGGATGACTTCACATAATGGAAGTTTTCTACCTTCCCAGTTCCTCCAGAGAGTTCTCACTCTCTCTCACAGAGTCTTCTGCAGCTTATTCTGCTGTTGCAGAGGTCAGACAATATACTAAGTTCCAGGCATCACCGAAACATACAGTCAGGTCAAGGTTTATTTCAGGAAAGAACTCTTTGATAATAGATCCGCTTTGTACACTGGGGAATCTGTCTAAGCCCCGGTCCTTGTGTTGAGTAAATTCATGGAAAGAAAAGTTCATTATTTACATTACCAGAAGAGTCACTGCTGGGACTTTGAGTTAGCATGTAGAACTGTATCTATAAAGCATTGATTTTCCATAAATAAGATCAACAGTTATTTTAAAAAATGTCAATGAAAGAAATATTAACATGAATGAAATGTGATTCTGATTATTATATGTGCATTGTATGTATGCAACAATATATTCCCTGTTAACTTCAAATCTTTGTTTTGTATTTTTTTTTTTAGATTTTCTTATTAAAATTTTTTAAAATGAAAACATTTAAAATATTAGAGTGATTTTAATGTTCGTATATCGCTTGTGTTCCGTCAGTGACTGATCTAGCTAATGCAAGTATAAGGAGTATGATTTTGGTATAGTAGTCTTTGCTTTACATCTGCAAATCTCAGTTGAATTAAATACATTTATTTTAGAGGAAAAGGAATTACATTTTAGGAAAAGTACCAATGTTCATTGTGTCTTTCATGAGATAAGAGAAAATACTTTGCTATTGAATAATTGGATTCCTATATATCCTTAGGGGGTAATTCACCAAACAGCGAACTTACCCTTCGGATCCTTCGCATCAGTACGCATACCCGGTTATGCACTCGCTGATGTCCTGCAAGTGGACATCAGCGAACGCTTTAAAGGGATTCCAGTCTCGCGAGGTGACGAGTCTAGCCTCGCGAGCTTCGCCGAAACTGGAATCCCTTTAAAGCGTTTGCTGATGTCCGTGTGCAGGACATCAGCGAGCGCATAACTGGGTATGCGTACTGATGCGAAGGATCCGGAGGGTAAGTTCGTTGTTTGGTGAATTACCCCCTTAGACTTAAAGCCAGTAGACAGCATGGTCTGGGTTGTGGGTTCAACTCCACGCTGGACTTCATCTGCATGGAGTTTGTATGTTCTCCCCACACCTGCGTAGGTTTCCACCAGGCACTCCGGTTTCCTCCCACAATCTAAAAACATACATCTGTGTCTGTCTGTATGCGTGTGTGGTTGAATAGGGAAAATTAGATTATAAGCTCCACAGGGCAGGGACTGAAGTGAATGATGAAACTCTGTAAAAGTGCTGCTTAATATATCAACGCTATATAAACAAATACGTACCTACGAGAAATCTCTGGTTGATCTCCAGAGACTTCATTCGAGATCTCGAGATCAAGTTTTTGAATTCTTTTCCATGGATAGGTAGTCATGCTTTACATTAGTAGCAAGGCTACCTTTACATGGAAAATACCGAAAATTCGGAATTGCGAAACTTGATCTCGTGATCACAAACGAAATCTCGCGAGAATTCGTAAAGTCGCAAAGACCCTAAGCAGTCTTTCCGACTTTATATGACTAAGAATGGAGTAGCTTTTTCAACTTTCATTGTACATATATTAGGGAGAAAATATTAAGTTAATAAGACAAGTAATAAAAAAGGAAATCATATTTCATTTATTTTCTGGGCTTTTTCATTTATCTCCAGCTCTTTGTGATAACAGAATATGTTGTTAAAGGCCTATATTTAGTATTGTGATGTCGGAGTAATCTGGCACTATTCACAAATATTATGACCCCAGCATCACACAAGCGCTGCTTCAGGGCATTTCAGAATTTTGTGATTTAATTTGAGATGATGCTGAGACAAACACAGAGAAGATGAATATATTCACATTCTTTTTTTATCGTTTTAAGTAAAACTTAGATTCTGTAGTGTTAAAATACATTTAATGAAGGAAAATGTAAAATGTAATACTGCTAAAAAGCTAAATTATGAGGTCATAGAAGATATTAATGTACATTCAATACATAATAGCATTAGATTTTGCATGACCCTCCCATGGTCCCAATCCCATCACCAATATGGGGTTGGGAGCCCTAAACTAACAATGGCCCTACCTAAGTCCCTTACCCACTATCTAACCATGGGGTGAGGGGCCTGAGGTGGGACCCGCACCCTTTAACTAGTGGGGTTTGGTTCCATCCTATCGCTTGTAAAAAAAAAAAAAAAAAAAAAAACACATATAGATTACAATTATATATATATATATATATATATATATATATATATATATATATATATATATATATATATATATATATATATAAAACCCAACATTCATTAATAAAACAATAATCAGCAATTATAAATACAAGCACTAATCAAAAAATTAAATATAAACACAAGCGCTAATGATTGTTTTTATTTTGTGTTTGTGTTTTATATTGAATGTTTTTTTATTGGAAGTGTAAATTTTTTAATGATCGGTCTGGTATTGTAATTGATTGAATTTTTTATTGATTGCTTTGTTAGTTTGAGTGTTTTTTTGTGATTTTGTTTGTAATTTTAAGTATTTTAGTTTTGTACTTAATTGATTGTAAAATTTAGCGTTTGTGTTTATAGAGCTTGTGTTCCTAGGGAGCCCCTTCCATCGCTTGTGATCCCCTCCACCTAGCCTTGTGCTAATATATGTATGTCAATGTGTAATAATATGTTATCAGCAGGTAAAAATAAGTGCCCATACACAATCCCACTTGAATTCTGAATCTCAGCAGATCTTATAAGACCAAAAAGATTTCTGTGGTGGCATGTCTCTAAAATAAAGTTACATTGTACCACCGGTCCCCTACCGGTTCATCATATGTTTAATATGTTTAGAATATTTTTATGTGTAATATGTTTCTTTTCTCTTTTAATGGTCATAAACAAGGCCCTGGAGGGGAGGCCGGCATATAGACTGAATATTCTACATTTTAATATGTGCTAATAAATATTTTCTACTTTTAATGACTTTCAAGAAACAGGAGTGTGTTCTCGTTATTTGTGAAAGTGTTTACATATCATCTGGGCATTTTTAACAGATGGTATGCTGGGTACAAATTCCTTTCTCCTTCTTTGTTTTGTATGTATATATATATATATATATATATATATATATATATATATATATAAATATACAGTATATGTGTGTGTGTGTGTGTGTCTCCATATATTCACAAAATGATGTACTCTCCATAATGGTGGTGGGTATCCATCCTGTTGTTAGATTTAAATGCCTAGCTGAATACTACTTTGAATTCTGCACACAGAAACATGTCTTTTTTTTTCTCCATGCAATTTTAGATTTAGAAAATGACAGTCCTTTGCCAGTTTCCCTTTGAAATTTGTGTGTGCATGTGCCGCTTAGTACTGAAGATAAACTGAATCTCTCTATAAAGGATTCTACAATAAACCTCTGACTGGTTTACAATATTCAGCTTCCATTTTATTTGCTGATTCAGATTTGGCCCATACATCTAAAGTTACTGCATTTTAAAACAGCAGTGAATGTTCTACCTGTGGAGGGTATGAGGACAACTGCCAGCATCACAAAGCCAAAGTGGCAAGCTGCAGTCAGGCAAGGGAAACTGATTAAGCACTTTGTATTTTGGCAATAAATGAAATGAAACGAATGGTAGTTCTCTGCTGAGGAGAAAGCTCTGTGAATTCCAATGTGTTTATTTTAGCAGAGGAATTATGGTACGTAGTCGGAGGGAAACTATCATGAAAGACAAATGTGAACATTTTTATTGCTGCATTTAAAGTTTGAGTAAGATAAACTAGCAACATACTGTAAAGCTACAAGGGGAGACCATTTCTCATTTTATGATTTCATTTTTTTCCATGCCTGGAGGTTATGCTTATTGCCGGATTATTAGATAATTATCAGATAGTGCATGATGGTGAGGAGCAGCTACTGGGGAGAAACAGTTCACCCCAAATTTTGTTAACATATTCAGGGCTGGCGTTGGGGGCTGGGCAAAGTGGGCAATTGTCCAGGGTCCTCAACTTCAAGAGGGGCCCCAGCAGAGGATCGGGCTGAGGAGAACTAATGTATACTTTCTTACTTACTAAAACCTGGGTCTTAACTCAGATCACAATCATCAGCGTAGGAGGAGAGCTGGTAGGTAAGTATGCAATAGTGCACCTCTGCTCAATATCTGCTGGTGGCCCTTGGGATGAAGCACTGCTGGGGCCCCCTTTAAGTCAAGGGGCACTGGAGGGGTTGAGGAGGCAATATAAATTGAAGAAGAAAAGCAGTGCATACCAATGTAATATAACTACTGTGCTATTTATTAGTGAATTATGACATGTTTTGGGCATGCCCTTTCTCAAATGTTGTTGGGGAGGCAATACTGGGGCCCTGATTTTAGTTTTTCCCAGGGCCCCAGCTTGCCCAAAACCTGCCATGAACATATTGCTTGTCCTGTTGTGGACACTAACACCAAATAAAGATGTTCCAAATGTTTTACTATTACTATATTTTTAATCTGTGCTTACACAAAGTGGTGTCTAAAAAGTATTATATTTGACCTTAAAATAGGTATTTTGAGGCACTTTATAAATATGTAGTATCTAAATCCCCCATAGAAAATAATGGGACTAGTTAAGATTTGTTTGACCAACATATACAATATGGCTGCTGCCAGTACAGATAAAAATAGACAGAAAACAATGCAATTCATGAATTGAACTTTAAAGATACCATTTTTATAAGTGTTGTATTTAAAGAACTGCCAATTTAATTAAGAACGTATATTGTTCTGGTGTTACTGGTCTTTTATGGAAGAGAGAGGGTTGGCAAAGGACATAGCTCATAGTACTTAAAGTGGAACTATAGTCAGATTACATCATTACATATGCAGTACTATACCTTAGTGAGAATCGTTTCTCCCTAGTAGATGTTTCATCTGAAGCAGAATGATTGATTAGGCAGCACTTTCCTGCACCAGGAAATGTGTGTGATATAACTGCTAAACACAAGAAGAAAAAGCTGCCTGACTGCTATTGGTTAAGTAGTGTGCTGACCTTTTGGTCTCTTCAGCCATGCTTTGTTTACATTCCTGGAATGTCGGAGATTACAAAGAAAAGATAACTTGTGTGCAGGTGTTACATTACACATTAGGCAAAAATATCCATGGGACATTCATAGAAAACTAGCTAGTACATGTCACATATACATTTCCTTGTGCGGGAGTTTTCCAGTGCTGCCTAATTAATCATCCTGCTTCAGATGAAACATCTACTGTTCCCCTTTAAAGTAGAAGATGATTTGTGGATCTCTGATTATTCAACTCTTTCAAATGCATTACACATTGGAGGAACCAAGGTTCACAACATGACTGGATCTGCTTTTATTCGGTTTATTAAAGTATGTGACTTTAAACACAATTGGCAATTGCTTAATGCAAACAATCAGTATACAGCAAAACAATAGCTAAAGTTTCAGAAAGAGGCAAAATGGGCAGGACTGAAAAAAGTGCATAACACTAGCAATCTAGGCTTTTAACATTGTAATGTACAGTACATGTGCCTTTAAATTCACTGACTAATCCTATTGTTATAGCCATGCAATGTATGTAGTGATTGTTTTGATGGATATTAAAGCCCACAATCCTTTTTGCCTGATGTTTTTTTTTGTAATGGCCTGTGCTGTTATCTCTTCGGATAGTAATCCCCTTGTGTATAATGCTACAGATTATGCTAAATTGTTTTTTCTCATCCTTATTTTTTTTTCTCCTGAAGTAAGAGTGTAATTACTGACCTCACCAGTCACATTTCATGTAATGCAGTTATTTATCTTGGATACCTTGCATAACATTTAAATACATTTATCATGCACCAATAACTTTAACCTTGCCATATCAGTAAGAAAGATGTCATTTGGTATCCAAATCCTGTAGCTTGATTGTCTGTATAATTACAAAGATGGTTTCGAAGCAGAGATTGCCTCCACAGGTAGACTCCTATTAGCGTCACAGAATCCAAAAAGCTTCAGCAGTTTGTGGATCCCTGACCCAGAATAAATTCCAATATTAAATAAACGGATATCAAGGCTGGGGAGTCTCCGGCACCTTGAAAAATGACAGCCTTGATATCCTTTTATTTAATATTAGAGTCTTAGTAAAACATACGGTAAATATTTCAGATTTTTTACAAAAAAAAAGGATTTTTTCTCTAAAAAAAGTTTAAAGTGACATTATATTCCTACACTGAAAGAAATAAAAAAGTAATTGGATAAGAAGCTATTTATAATAAAGGAATTGTCATAGTTGTCCTATCCTTCTTATATGCGACGGAGGGTATAAGATAACAGATAAGTAAACTTTCTCCCAGTGATAGTAAAAGAGCAATGCTTCTGTCACAAAACAGATTTTATTTCTACCAGAGGGGAATCCATTTTCGTTTTTTTTTTTAATCCCACAGAGTGCTTCATTCATTAATTAGAAGATTGAAGGTAATGAAGTTCTCTAGGCAGTACTGCAAACTCTTTAATTGGTCATCATAAGTACACATCATGTTCCAGACATGACGACTTTATCAAATGTAAACCAGTACTGTAGTATTTTTCCATAGTATCCTTTATTTTAAATCAATTTAATCCTAAACTAATGTGCTTTCCCGAACAGTATACATAGTTTTAAAGTGATAGCGACACCTGTCTGGTCTTTTCAACATTTGCTTGAGTATGTTTTTAACAGTGGCTTCTATGAGCTAAAAAATATCCTGATTTATATAATGTGCATGTGTGTATAAATATAGATATATTATTAATAATAACAATTTCTATTATATTTTGAACAAGGTGTTCAGCAAATAAACTTTTCCTCTACCACTGTTAAAACCTCACTTTCTAAATCCTGTCATGCTTAACTTAGCCTTGCCTGTTGGCGCTAAGCATTGTGGCTGAAGAATTAGTGGTTATTTGACCAGCTGGTTGTCTGTAAGATGGTGATTATATTCATTGCCAGTTCACTGAGTTGTTCCACTCTGTAGTAGTCAGACAACAGAGTCGTGCAAGTGAAAGCTTGCATGAAGTAAAGTATTCTCCCACAGCAGCACTAACACCTGCATACCTTGGCTACTGTACCAACCAGGCACCTGGGCACTCTATGTGCTGTGGGCATTGATCAGGCACTGGTTTCTCTAAGCCATTCAAATCCTTTTTTCCTGTCCTTCTCCTTGTCATTATTACTAAGTAATCACTACATTGGTTTTATTGCTTTGGGATTTAAAACGACTTTATGCCTTAGAGGGGCCTGCATGTATGTTCTTAAGACTGTTTAATGGCTTGACATATCATATAGATGAATGATGCTATATAAATGCTAATTGTAGAATTCGCAAGTCAACGCAAGACAGAGAACAGAATGCTTTATTGGTGGAGAAAATGTCCTTTTGAGTAACTTTATGTTCAGTTGCAGAAACTGCATTTTACTTCATAAGTATTTTTCGGATCATTCCCAGAAATTGAAATAAATCCCGAACTGAAATTTTTATGTCCTGACAAGTTTTGGCATCATTTAAATGTTTATTTTACATTCGATTTTAATTAGCAGCTGCATGAATCATGGATTTCTCTGCATATTAAACTAGATTCATGACAAATCATCTGGACCACATTATTATGCTGTATACTGAATCATTGAAAATGTGGCTGTATATGTAAACAAAATGAGATGCAAATAAGTGTAATGCTATTTTGAGCACTCTCCTTACACTAACATCACTATCCACTCCTGGGATGGCCTTACCACAATTTTACTTAGTCACTCAGGGGATAGGCCCTGCTTACATTAGGAGTAGTGCCTGTGCCTTTAAATAAATGATGAGTGCCAGAGGTAGCACATTATCCATCTTAAGGACATAAAACTTTTCTTGGTGTATACCCTCTGTTAGCAACAAGAGTCAGGAACAGATCTCACCATTGTTTGGCTGTGCACAGGAACCCCACCTTAGGAACACTTAGAGGAATGAGGAATTTTTGCTCAGCATCATCACGTACGCGCGTCACGTGGTGACGTTCAGCCAAAACGTCATCACGTACGCGCGTCACGTGGTGACGTTCGTCTGAAACGTCATCACGTACGCGCGTCACGTGGTGACGTTCATCCGAAACGTCATCACGTACGCGCGTCACGTGGTGACGTTCGGCCGAAACGTCATCACGTACGCGCGTCACGTGGTGACGTTCGGCCGAAACGTCATCACGTACGCGCGTCACGTGGTGACGTTCGGCCGAAACGTCATCACGTACGCGCGTCACGTGGTGACGTTCGGCCGAAACGTCATCACGTACACGCATCACCCCGCAGGAACCCTTATAAGGAGGGTCCTGCGGCCGCTTCCGGGTGCCGAAGCAGTTCTCGACCCCCGCCGGGGTTACGACCCACAGGTTGAGAACCACTGCGCTAGATGGAGTCACCATAATACACTTAGCACATATTGTCTATCCAGAACTCACATTACATAAATATTCTCTTATACACAGAACTTTTAAATGAAATACTCTTATTTCCATTTTCCTACAAAAGCATATTAAAAGTTTAGGTTAACTGCCCTTAATGTAGCAAAGTACCTGTATATTTCTCTGCAGAAATATAGTCTATTAAAGTGTGACAATAAGAAATACTTGGTAGGGGTTTAGTCAAATTCTATTATTATGCTACATCTATATATCTATATCTATATATTTGCTTGACCAAAACTGAATCTCGAAAAGCATCTGAAATCAGCTCCTAAATTCAGTGTGATTCTTGTGCACATATTTACATTGCATAATTAGTAGAAGTAGTTTTATAGCACCACAATAAGTTTCAGAGATTAAATAGTGGAAAACACTTATATAGTGGGGAAAAAAAGTATTTAGTCAGTCACCATTAGTGTAAGTTCCACCACTTAAAAAGATGAGAGAGGCCTCAACTATGGGAGACAAATGTGATTTTCTGGATTTGTTTTCTCAGTTTGTCTCCCATAGTTGAGGTCTACATATGGTGTCAATTACAGGCCTCTGTCATCTTTTTAAGTGGTGGAACTTGCACTATTGGTGACTGACTAAATACTTTTTTCCCCACTGTATCTGGTCAAGTGAATTTGCTGGAAGTTAAAATAACAGTAACACCAATAAATAAAAATGTAAATAAAAACCAATATAAAAAATTATATTTACTATATATTCAATCTGTGACTTCCAAAATTCTAAATTTTGCATAGAAATTAAAATACTTAGCTATTTCCTTCATAAATTGGGCTTTTGGGCACATTTTCTGTAAATGCTTTATGTATAGCACAACAATGGAACTGGGTTAGGTCTGTTTAACAGCATAGCTGTTATCAGTAAAGATAAAAAAGACAGCAAAAAAAAAATTAATGAATTAAATTTAAAGATAAAAATTTTACAAGTAACTTGTGCTTTAAGGCTAGGTAGAGTATTATGCTGTTTCCAGGCTGAGAGCTATGGGTAACGTTACTGGTGCTGTAAGCATCTTCAGAGATTGAATTCACAATTTTACAGGTAGAGGTAGCCTCAGGGGCGGTTCTGGCCCTATGAGTTCCCTGGCCGAACCGCCCCTCCACGCTCCCCCCCACATCCCATCCCCAACTCACCTCCTCCAGCGTTCCAATGACGCTCCTCCTCTGAGCGCCGCTCTACAATGAGGTAAATGGAATGCAACCTTATTGTGGAGCAGCGCTCAGAGGAGGAGCGTCGCTGGAATGCTGGAGGAGGTAAGTTTGCGGTGGGCGATGTGGGCGACAGCGCCCCACAAATAGATTGCGCCCTGGGCAGTCGCCCACATCGCCCAGTGCTAGAACCGGCTCTGGGTACCCTCTAATTCTAACACGTAACACTTATTTTCGCCTTTGTCACACAATAAAACCTTGTTTTTCTTCGTACTTGTCATTTTTAATTTCTCATAACTTCATTAAACAAATTAAATAACACATCCTATGCTAAGAAAAAGGTGACAATTTATTCCAAAATTCTGTTTTATTTTTCCCTTAGATTGTAAAAATATCAGTAAGCCAATGTGTACTTTCTGCTATCAAGCAATAAGTATTTTCACAAGAATAGCAGGGTGTGCGATGTTCTGGCTATAGGAAGTTTAATATGGTGAAGGCATTATTATGCATTAGATGAATCTTTTGATATCACTTGCGACTCTGATACAAGAAGAGTTATAAATAAATTCAGAGCAGTAACAATAACTGTGTAGTTAAAAGATTTAAAAGGACATCTCCAGCAAATGGAAACCATTGCATTTTACACTGCAGGCATAATGAAAATCATCTAGGTCAGAAAAGTCTCCCTGTTAGAGTCAAACTATCATTAAAGGGATAATATTCCCTTTTCTGAATAATTCTCTTTTATTTCCTATATGAATGAATGCAGTAATGCAACGCGTTTCTGTTTTGTTACGGAACATATTACTTTTTTGACAAAATTACTGTTTCAAAGTACAATCTTCTAATGAAAACAATGTTTTATTTCAAGCCTTAGATAGCATATAGTGTAACTGTATAAATACAACATTATTCCACCTAAACCATCCAAACGCTGGCTGATAATAATGGTAACCTGCACTTCAACATAACTCATCAACAAGCAATAAAAAATCAATGTGATACTGTATGTGAAGATGGAGGAAAGACGTTCCTTTTTCTCTATTCACACTATCTTTTGTGCCCTGACAATTTCCCAGAGAGGAAGTGGGTTATTCGCTTAAGTCCGAATTGTTGCGTTTAGGTGTGAATTCGCCAGATAAAGACAGTCACAATAGGCTGCTACTGTCACAGTCACGTCTTTATAATGAGAATATTGTCGCAGTCACGACTTTATTATGTGAAAATTGTCTCAATGTTAACATTAAAAAATTGTCGCAACTTTACAATGGGAAAATTGTCACGGATTTACAATGGGAATCCGCTGTTTGCGAATTCGACAATCGAATTTGTACCTTAGTGAATAACCCCCGAAGTCTCAGGGGGTTATTGACTAAAGTAAGCATTCAACTGTCGAATTATCAAACAGTGGATTCCCATAGCAAATCCACGAACGCTACAATTCTCCCATTATAAACTTGCTACTGCGATAATATCTCCATAGTAAAGTCATGACTGTGACTCGTTATAAAGTAGTGACTGTGACTCGTTATAAAGTCATGACTGTGACTCGTTATAAAGTAGTGACTGTGACTCGTTATAAAGTCATGACTGTGACTCGTTATAAAGTAGTGACTGTGACTCGTTATAAATTTGAACTTTAGCCAATAAGCCCTCAATTGTGTGGAGACACTCTTGGAAACCCCACTAAATCAATGGAGACTTTTCTGGCAGTGGAAAGCCATGGACTCAGGGGGTTATTCACTAAAGTCCAAAATGTTGCATATAGGTGCAAATTCACCAGGTAAAGGCAGTCGTAATAGGCTGCTACTGTCGCAGTCACGTCTTTATAATGAGAATATTGTTGCAGTCGCGACTTTATTATGGGAAAATTGTCACAATCTTAACTTTAAAAAATCGTCACGACTTTACAATGGGGAAATTGTAGCAGATTTACTATGAGAATCTGCTGTTTGAGAATTTGACAGTCGAATTCGCACCTTAGTGAATAATCCCCTCAATGAGCTCACTGATCAAATTAGTTAGAGTGGCCTAAATACAGACTGTAGGTTTTGATGATTGTTTTAAAATATAACATAATCAATATGTGCTTACAAAAATTCTAAACAATGTCTACAAATTATGCAGGGAAGTTCATCTTTACAGAGGTGTAGTAGCCCATAGCAACCAATCAGAAGT
The DNA here is from genome assembly GCA_019650415.1 of Pipa parva. Lineage (NCBI taxonomy): Eukaryota > Metazoa > Chordata > Amphibia > Anura > Pipidae > Pipa > Pipa parva. Next base: position 2,977 of record WMED01009076.1, on the reverse strand, counting down.
TGCCTTTTATTCATCTTATGTCCTTATACCAGAGAATGCTGACTGCTAATTGGTTGCTATTGGTAACTAGACCTCCTTAAACGATTGTAATTGTTTTTCAGTAAGATATCTGTGCTGATGGTCTTTCCATTGTCCAGTAAACATGCTGGAGTCCAGACAAACACTTGAACTGTAAAAGCAGAGAAATGAAGAGTAGAAGTCAGCAAAAATGGAAATACATTTCTATCGCCGGTCTCCAGATACTGATAAACGACATGTCAAGATCCGAAGCGTGAAATGAGGAGATGCCGCTGATCACTTTTTTATGATCTGGCAAAGCCTCACCACAACATCCAGTAATGAGATTTCACCAGCTCTGCCACATGACAAATAGAAAGAGCTTTAAACCTCATGGCCCTGCTTCCCCCTTTTTTTTTTTATGACTCTATGCCTTCACTCTATGATTTCACTAGGGCAGTTTACTAGGCTTGCCTGGCTTTAAAAATGCTGCTCGGAAGTAAAAAAACACAAATGCACATTTGTCCTGGAACACGTAGGCGAGCAGTCTAGTGTTGTCACAGGTGCCCTGGAACTGGTTTGGATTTTATAGTCTATCAGATGAAGAATGGGTCTGTCTCTTCATTTAAAGCCAGTCTGACATATTAAGCAAATTGTTGTGGAATGATAGGGAATGAGAGATGTAATTTGCCCCCTGGCTCACATGATAGATGTTTTTCAGATTGTTAGCGCAGGTGGGAGGATGCATAATGTGCAACTCAATTTATATTTCCTTGTGAAACTTGTATGAGAGCATTTAACCCTTCTATGATGGGGCCTCTCGCCATCACTGGGTATTTAATCATGCAGGCATCTGTACGGGTGGTATCTCCCTGTTTCCAACTCTGTTACCTTCTCTCTTCCATTACCACAGGCTTGCCTAAATATCACACCTGAGAGAAAGGCAGCTATATTTCTTATTTCTTACATTTCTTGCCAGTTTGAGACGTCACTTTGAAGTGGGGAGATTTTAAAATATTTATTTTGTCAGTGGGAGATGATTATTGTAAAAACATAACCTGTTGTAGTCAGCCTTTTCCTAGGATAATCTGTAGTTTATCTTCATTGATTCCAATATGTAGATTTGTAATATTTGTGTGTTCTGCTTCTCCTGCTCCAGGTTTTCAGTCACTGATTGTTGCAGCCAGAAAAGGGATTTAATCTGAAATGTAATTTTACATTAGGATTCTTATCATCCAAAAAAACCACTGGAACAGACAGGTTCCTGATCAGGCTTATTCATGAAAGGTCGAATAGTTTCATAAAGGTGTGACTTCCCCATATTTGGGTATTCAAAAAACTCGACAATAATTCAAGACTAATTAATAAGAAAGGCAGAAGCGAGCACGTGATATATGTGTAAAGTTCAATAATATCAAAACACTAGCGCTGATGGCGCTAACAAGGATAAAGGAACAATATGCAAACAAAAGAAGAAACAGTATCCAATTAAAGCACACATCAGTTTACTGGTAATCAAAAACACATATAGGAAGAGCAGAGTAGAAAATTTAAAATCAATTAAAAAATTCCCACTTAGGGGAAAAAAGCATAAACCCTATACAAAGGGTAATACAACAAAAGCTGAGATAATCCTATAATAATATGATCCCATTTCCTTATAGACACATGGGAGAGCGTGACGTCATCCAGGGAGGACACATTGATGACGTCACACTCTCCCATGTGACTATTTCGAAATGCTGATGCAGGGCTTCATAGGAAGTGCGCCTGGAGAGGAAAGTGCAGCTCAGAGGGACTGCCTGATGCAGACGCAGTAGAGTCACCGGCAGAGAAAGAAGATGGAGTCTGCAATAAGGAAGTGCTGGACAGCACTTATTTACAGGTAAGAAAGTGAACTTTTTAGGCCAAAATTGAAAAAAAAAACGCATTTACTAAAAGTTAGTAATTAGCATAAATTAGCAAATGGGTTCTTTTCAATTTTGGCTGGAGTGTTCCTTTAAGAATAAGAGCTAATTATCAGGTTTACAGTTGTTTAAATTACTGCAACACTAAGAAGTGTCGTTAATTTGCCAACATCACATCTACAATGTAAATGGAAATGTAACAGGCAGTGTTAAAGGGACACTAAATCCTGTTTTAAAAAAAAGTGCTTTCTATTTATTGGCCACCTAGTATTGATAGTATTCAGTGCTAAACGGACATATGGGAAAATGGCAGGTTTCCAGTGTTTTGTATGGTTTCATGTGTGGTTGTCATTACATTAAAGCCCACAGACTGAAGAGTATTTCTATTACCAGTGAGTTGTTTCAAATGGTTTTTGTCATTATATTTAGTGATCTTGATTATCAACCACAGAACATGTGTCATAGCTGATAGTGACCTCCTGCTTCAGGTCACTTGTTATGTTTTATGATTAGTTAAACACTGGCAATCTACTTTGCACTTGTAAGATAATTAGGCTGTATAAGGCTAAGTATAATAACCCAGGTCTTGGTGATTTATTTGTCTATTTGCAATTCTGCTGTTCCATTTTATTGTTATTCAGCTAAATTGCACCCACCTTGCCTAGTCTTTCTGGTGATGAAAGACCCTCACCTTAGGCACATCACAGGATAATACATCATACTGATTGTTACGGAGGATTTAACTGGCCTCTGAGCTAATGTCATTTCTATATGTGACATTACACTTTGGGTCATATTTTATCAAAATTTGCAAATGTGAATGATTGGTTTTCATCAACTAACTTGTTTTGTCAATTTTACTGGTTTCACCAATTTCATAATTCCTTTTATACTTTCCATCTTCCAAGAAAAAAACGTACTGCTGATTTCTTGTTGAAAACAAAGCTGTCTGAAGAGGATTTCTTTTCTCAGCTTGATACATTTGATCCTAAATTGCCAAACCATCCCATATAATAGAACAGGGCAATGCCGTATGTATCCTTTACTTACAGCAGTATTTTTATGTGTGTATA